>CAUYRH010090899.1:0-18169 GCA_963574655.1 Perodicticus potto
TGTAGTCCCAGCTACTTGGGAGGCGGAGGCAAGAGACTCGCTTGAGCCCAGGAATTGGAGGTTGCTGTGAGCTGTGATGCCACAGCACTCTATCCAGGGTGACAGCTTGAGGCTCTGTCTCAAAAAAAAAAAAAAACAAAACAAAAAAGGAAAAAACAACAACCAAAAAAGGTCATTCTAAAGAATAATCTAAATGTAAAAAACACCAATGAGATGCCTGAATGTACTTTTCCTCCTAATTCTTAAATTACTGATCCTCAATCATTTTGCTACCTTTTCAAAATTTGAGATATATTTTGTAACGTGTTCATGAATTATTTTCTCAGATCATAAATACTGAGTGTGTAGTTTTGGGGCGATACTGTGTATACAGTTCTATCTGCCCCTAAAGGGTAGTGGAGTCCTGGGCCACCATGGCTGATCCCTCAGCAGCTCACTCACCAACCCCTCACTCTTCTTTATTGTTGTTTCTTAGAAGTTCATCTCCCAGGGGGATGAAGGGTAAAAAGTTACCTATTGGGTACAATGTACACTAGTCTGGTGAAAGCCCTCACTAGCAGGATGCAATTCATTCATGTAATAAGAATACTTTCACCCCTTAACATAAAAATTATATTAAAAAAAAAAAAAGAATTTCATCTTCCTTTTTCATGAGCTGTTTGAAACTCTATTTACACCCATTTCTCCATTTCTCCCTCCCCTACCTGACTCCTCTTGGAAGGTCATCTCCTCAGTAGCACTTTTCATATTTGTAATTTTTAAAAAATGTTAACTAATCACTTAATATCTCTTTCTCTTCTAAAAAGTGAACTCCTTATGGGAGGGACCATACCTGATTCGTCACTGTCATAATCCCTGTCTGGGCCCAGTGCCTGGCTCATAGAAAGAAAGCGTTCAACCCAACATCCCGAATGAGTAAATAAATATGGAATGTGTTGTCTGGCTTTCCTGAGCAGGCTTAAAACATGGATTCTCTAAAAGCAGCTTTAGGCAGAATTCAAAATTACAAAATATTACATAATTTGAACATAAAGTAGACTGCTTTCCTCACAGCTCTGGCAATAAAATCTGGAGAACTCCAGTTTCCAAAAAACCATCTTATGAATTCAATTCAAAATGTTCAGTTCTATGCAAACCATGCAGCCTTTTTTCCCAAGAAAAATGCTCATCAATTCTCCATCTAAAACTATTGTCCCAGGAGGCCCTTTGCTATGCAAGTTTCACTGTAAGTGTGCATCTATGGAAAAACAAACAAACAAAACTCACTGCTTGTCTAAGAAATGAAAAGGGAATCCTTGACTCAGGAGGCGGCACAAAATAATCTTATGATGAGGAAAAGCACATACAGCTAGTCCTCGCCACAGTAGATGCAGAGATCTATGTTCTTCTGTCCAAGTGTCGGAGGCAGCAGCTCTCAGGGCTGTTGAGCATAGAAGGCCAATGACTTGCTCAGACTGGACAGCGACAACATCTGATCCTGGAGAGAGGGAGTGTGAGCTGGCCAGCCTCTGACACAGAGCCAGGCCAAAGCAGGAGGCCAAATTTAGGGTGTCAAATAAGCAAACTGGGACTTAGTTTAAGGAGAGACTTTCTGAAAGGATTATTGTAAGGGGTTGGCTGTGGGTGGGGTGCTGGGGAGGAGAATGCTCTGACCACAGGAATGCAAGCATCTCAAAAGTTAGACCGAAGCTGGGTTTTCCTTTCTAAGGAGAGGAATAATCAAGTCTGGAAAGAACTAGGTCTGGGGGAAAGGAAGGAAGGGGAGTGGCATGATGGGTAAGTAGGTAGGAGGATGGTCTCCTATGAGGCCAACCTGTTCTCTGGAGGAGAGGAATATTGGCTCAGGCTGGAGGTAGGCCAAAATTCCAGTACCTCGGATGGGGAGAGAAACTTAACCAAAAGTTGATAAACACAAATGTTGTTTCCATTAATCAATGGGCACAAAATAACTCAGCTAATTTATGGAGCAAAGAATAGGAAGTTAGAAGGTCTATGTCTGGCCTGTCTTAAGTAAACTAGGGGGCTTCTGTGAATCTAACTGAAGTTGTCTGAGGAAGAGGCTTCTGAGAAGTAAGCTATTTCCCCCACACAAAGGATGGGAGATTTCTTGACCTTTGTTTTCCAGGAGCACAGGGCTACAGGTAAAATTCAACACTGTCAGCAGTCAGGGCTTCTCAGGACAGCCTGAGTCTCCAGATATTCCTCTTCCAGCTCTCTTCCACTCTTTATGTAAATAGGATTTTCTGACCTATGTTATTCTCCTTCTCTCCGAATAACTTCTTTCAATTTTTCTGGCAAGGCAGATTTACGGGCACCAAATTCCCTTAGTTTGTGTTCATCTAAGAGAGTCCTTATTTCTTCATCACTTTGGAAGGATAATTTTGCTGGATACAGAATTCTAGGTGGGTCTTTTCATTCTCAACTTTGAATATTTCAGTCCACTCTCTGCTTTCTTACCTGACTGCTGACAGGAAGTCTAAAGTCCTGCTCATCCTTGTTCCCTACAGAGAGGTGACCCTACTCCCACCTCACCAGCCCCCAGGCTTCTTTCAAATTTTATTCAAAGACTTTCTTTGTCTTTGCTTTTCTGCAGTTTGAGTATGCTATGCCTACATGCACTGGCATTTGTCAAGCATGGAGCTTCTTTAATCTGTGGTTTGATTTTTATTAAGAATTTCACAAACTTCTCAGTCGTCGTTACTGTAACTATTTCTTCTTCTTTCTCTTTGCTGTCTCTTTGATATTCCATTAGCATGTATGCCTTTTGTATTCCATCATTCTTGGATATTCTGTTCCCTTTTTTAAAATTATTTTTTCTCTTTGAATTTCAGTTTGGGAAGTTGTCACTGACCTGTCTTCAAGCCCACTGATCCTTTCTTCAGGCATGTCCCGTTTACTGATGACCTCACCAAGACAGTCTTCATTTCCGGTACAGAAATGGCTCTGATTTCTAGGATTTCCTTTGATTCTTCTTAGGATCTTCATCTTTCTGCCTACTTCATCTGTCTGCTCTTACATGGTGTTCAGTTTTTTCATTAGCGTTTTAATCGTAGTTATTTAAAATTCCTGATATGTTAATTTTAAAAAGTCTCTGCCATATCTAAGTCTTGTCCTAATACTTGCTTTATTTCTTCAGGTGTCTTTTTTTTTTTCCACCTTGCCCTATGGCATGTCTTGTAATTTCTTGCTAAAACCCAGACATGATACATTGGGTTATAGGAATTGAAGCAGACAGGTCTTTGGTGTGAAGTTTTGTGTTTATCTGGCTAGACCATAGCCAGATGTGTTTACTGTTTGCTGTAGCAGAAGGTATCAGAAGCTTCAGTGTCCTTCATTCTTGTTTTTGTCACCCCTGTTGTCTGTGGGTTTCCCAGGAAAGAGTCTGGTCCTTGCAATTCTATAGCTGTCATCATCCAGGGCCCTTGAAGATTTGGTGGTCAGGCACGGGATGGGGATCTGTGGATTTGGTGGTCAGGCATGAGATGGGGATTTGTAGATTTGGTGATCAGGTGTGGGATGGGGATCTGTGGACTTGGTGGTCAGGTGTGGGATGGAGGTCTATGGATTTGGTGGTCAGGCGTGGGATGGGGATCTGTGGATTTGGTGGTCGAGTGTGGGATGGGGACCTGTGGATTTGGTGGTCAGGTGTGGGATGGGGATCTGTGGATTTGATAGTCAGATGTGGGATGGGGACCTGTGGATTTGGTGGTCAGTTGTGGGATGGCAATCTGTGGACTTCATAGTCAAGTTTGGTATGGGGACCTGTGGACTTGGTGGTCAGGTGTGGGATGGGGATCTGTGGACTTGGTAGTCAGGTGTGGGATGGGGACCTTTGGTTTTGGTGGTCAGGTGTAGGATGGGGATCTATGGATTTGGTGGTCAGGTGCGGGATGGGGACCTGTAATTTTGATGGTCAGGTGTGGGATGGGGATCTGTGGATTTGGTGGTCAGGTGCGGGATGGGGATCTGTGGATTTGGTGGTCAGGTGTAGGATGGGGATCTATGGATTTGGTGGTCAGGTGTGGGATGGGGATCTGTGGATTTGGTGGTCAGGTGTGGGATGGGGATCTGTGGATTTGGTGGCCAGGCGTGGGATGGGGATCTGTAGATTTGGTGGTCAGGCGTGGGATGGGGATCTGTGGATTTGGTGTTTAGGTGATGGATGGGGAGCCATTCTGTAAGCCTATAATTTGGCCTCAGTATTTTAGTGAGACCATGCCCTTGAGCTTGGAGGGCTTTTCCTTCCCCTCAGGTGAGGCAGGGAGGCCAGAGTGGGCTGGAGTTGGGTCATTTCTTTTCCCCCAAATTGCATGAGACTCTGATAATCTCTTTCCTTACTGAGTTGTGTTTGCTGGGGAGAATGCTCTGGACACAGATCAAAATGGTTACTCTTCTCCTCCCTCTGGTCAAAAGTGAGGGGATTATCTCCTGTCTCCTTGAGAAACTTCTGGGGTTCCTGGTGATAAAACCCATGAACACTCAGCCCCCACCCCCAGAGTGGGTCTCAGGAGTTTTAGCTCTCAAGTTAGCACACTCTCAGCCTCCAGCCATTTGTCAAAGGGCTGTTCATGTGTTCTGACCTATTTCTGGATCCAGTAGCTTCTGCCTCAGGTAAGCTGGTCCGTATTGTCCATATCCACCTGTCTCTTCAGTGTTCATGGCAGAGGTTTATCTTGTGACCTCAATTTCGTGATGGATCTAAGAAAAGTCTCTGATTTTTAAGTTGCTTTTGTTGTTTGAGAAGTGGAGAGAGAACGTCTAAGCTTTTGGCTTGTTTTCTGTTTTTACATTTAATCATCTGTTTTTTTAATTCTCACAAGAATTACACACTAATAATCTCTAAACTCATCTGTTCTTTTTTAGATAACATAGTTTTTTAAAAAATGTATCTGAACTTCCTCCTTTCTGTAGATTTCCTTTCCCTGTTTGATTAGAGCACTCTTTCCTTTAAAAAGAAAGTAGAGATATTCAGGAATCTCAGAAGTTAGTATCTCACACCAGCCTGTTGCTTATTATCTGATTTCTCTTCAGAAGAGGAAGTTCCCTTAAAAAATGGTATACTTTCCTCACTTCTCACTTTCAGAGTTATTAAATAAAACATAAACTCAGCTATTTCATTTAAGTGTTTTGTGTTGTTAATGAACAGAGGGGATTAGGAGATTAGCATTTTATGAGCATTAGTGTGCCCCAGGAACAGTGCTAAGTATTCCTTAGACTTTAAGGTACACCATGTCATCTAGAGACCCAGTAAAATGCAAATTCTGGCTCAGATGGCCTGGGGTGGGCCTGTGCTTCATCATTGCTCATGTGCTGCTCACATGGCTTGACCAGGGCACCACTCAGTCAATCCACTTACCAAAAGGTACCCTAAAAGCACAGAGTGAAATAGCTATTGCACAGCACTACAGCCAGTCAGAATTCACATCCCAGCTCCCAGACTGCATGTGTAATAGTGGAAGGGAAACCCCCACCACAGCCTTCTGTTTAGCTCTTCATTCAGGGTGCTACCCTGGGTTGACCTGCATCTCCCAAAAAGATATGCTGAACTCTGAACTCTTTGTACCTGTGAATGTGACCTCATATAAAAATGGGGTCTTTCCAGATCCTATCAAGTTAAAATGAAGTCATGTCTGAGGATAGGGCCCTTCATCTAACATGATAGGCATCCTTATGACAAAAAGAGACACAGACACAGAGGAGGATACCAGGGGGAAACCTAGGCAGAGATGGGGAGGTACAGATTCAGCAATGGCAAGGATGGTCTCCAACCACCAGAGCTGGAAGATGCGAGGAAGAGCCCCTCCCTAGAGCTGTCAGAGACAGAGGGCCCTGCTGACACCTCCATGTGGGATTTCTGGCCGCCACAGCCTCTGAGTGTGAGGTGATGTGTGATATTTCTTTCAGTTTCTGTGCCCCCTCAGAAACTGAAAGAAATACTACAAAGCCCTGGTTCTCTGTGTTTCTGAATGTGTCTGTCTGGGGTATCATCAGGCAAATTCAGCGGCTGCCGGCGACCCCACTGACCAGCACAAGCCCTCAGTCCACCTCGCTGTTGACTTGACTTTTGGGCATTAGTTCATGAAAGTAAACTGCTGTGTTGTACCTGACAGAAGAGAAGCTTCTTGTTTTCTTATGTTTTTAAGTTCTTCTTAAAGGATTTGCTTTTTCAAGTATGTAAAGTATTTGGAGTTTTTTCATAACAAATTTTCTCCGCAGAAAAAATGCTATATACGTGTGATTAATTGCTGATATTTGCTTGGGAATGGTACCGCCAAGCAAATGTTTTTCATCTTCTGAAAATCTCATGACATTTAAAAAAGAAAAACCTCTTAGGCTTGCCTTATATTTGTTGCTCCAAGAATCTGTGCTGCAGAAAATTAAAATTCAGAACCAGTTTCATTTCATTTCTCTTTTCGAATCAAATATGGTATTTTGGCTTTTGTTGGCCTTGAGAGAAGGTAAGATAGACTGGGAACAAGTTCTTCTTCTCCTTCGCCCCCCCCATCCAAAAGTCTGTGGTAAAAGTAGGAAAATTCTAGTCCTGTGCCTGATGCTACGTAACAAATCACTCTGTAACGTAGAGGCGTAGAACCGCCTTTTTATTTTGCTCAAATATTCTGTGAGTCAGGAATTTAGATTCAGACAGGTCACTGTGGGAATGACTTGTCTCTGCCTCGCAATATTTGGGGATTCAGCTGAGAAGACTTGATGTCAGAAGGGGGAGCATGACTCAAGGGTCAGACGCTGGAATTTTCTGGAGGGGTCTTTGCTTACATGTATGGCAGTTCATACCCGGAACTTCGGCTGAGGCTGTCAGCCCGGCTTCCTTCCCCCTTGGAGGCCTGTGGCAGCTCACTGATCCAAATGCTGTGATTCAAGAGATTGAGGGAGAAACTATACAGACTTTCTCTCATGTAGCTTCAAAAGCTGCGCTCTATTCTATTGGTTACCGATGAAGTCACTCCGGTTGGCCTGGTTTTAAGAGGAAGAGACCTAAACTCTGTCTTCTGATGAGAGGAATTCAGATAATATACAAGTATGTTTAAAAGTCACCACAGTACCCACAAGGCATAATGGCAATGGCCTGATTTCTAGTTAGGAGATACTTAGGAGTTTCTGCTTGACGTTGAGTGGGATGTTGCATCTCTCCAGCCTTCACTTTCCTCAACTGCTTTGAGGGGGCTCCCCAGGTCCCTTACAAATCTATGGTTTGGTTTCTTCCTTACATTACAGGTTCAAGACTGAACTTTTCCACCAACATTTATCCAAGAGGACGCTATCGTACCACCTAGAGCTGCCCAGGGCAAAATGCGGTAGAAATGCAGCCAGCCTCAATGCTTCTACTGCACTTCTTCCTGTTATTAGCGAGGGATGGAAGTTCCGATTGTCGCCATGTGCTGGACCCCATTTCTTTGCCTCATTTGCTGTCCATACTCACAAAAATGCTGGCTTTGGTATTCCTTTAAGACGTCTTTTGAGGCGTCTGCTCAGGCCCACCCACTTCAGTGTGGAGGCCTTTCCAGCCCCTTTAGAATAGCTGAGCAGCGAAGGCAGCGAAGGCTCTCATGCACTAGAAGCCAAGCTAGTGTGTCTGTCAACTCGAAAGCTGTCGGGAGGGGGAGGGAGTGGAGTGTCTGGGCTGGACAAAGTGAAGTCCCATGAGAAGGATATTGCCAGAAAACTCCAATCAGACACATTGTGACCCATGAATGACTCAGATTGCAGAGGCTTCTCTCACCAGTTGAAATGGCACTTCTCGGGTGGCCGGTGCCAACACCCATTTGCCATGTGCCAGATACAAAACTTGGCCTTTTCCATGGGTCCTCACCACACATGGGAGATCAGGAACTTACTACACATTAGTTTACCTGCAGCTGACAAAAGAAGAAATGAGGCTGGTGGGGCTTAAGCTGTTTGTCTAGGAAGCTGCAGGCAGCTGCTAACCCATCCCTGTATTTGAACCCAGCCCATGAGACTGAGCCCACGCCTGTCTACACTCCAGAAGCATGTTGGGTTTTGTCAGATCTCCCCCCAGTCACCCGCCATTGAAACCTTAGCACAACCTCACTCATCACTCTCCCACCCCTACAGGTGGCCAGTCGCCGCCAGAACCCAATAAAGAATGAAAGCATAGGGTTTTTTCTTCAACAAACAGGGGAAAATATGTGTAATAAGACATTAAAATATAAAGTTCTCTCATTTCTTTGGTGATTTCTTTCTCAAACTGCAATGGTAATGTGTTTATTTTTTTCAATTTAAAGTCTGGCTTCCTTTTGCAGGAGGGGGCTAGAGGGCAAATACAGACTCTCAAATGCATCCAGGGCCCCTCTGCTCGGGCCTCAGGTGACATGTGACCTCCATGCTGGGACAAGCCAGCCATTGGGTGGGGGTCCCTGTGTCACCAGCCTTAGCCCTGATGCTGCTAGCTGGAGGCAAGGGGATGGTGACGTGGGCTGCACCTGAGCTCAGGCTCCAAGTCCCCCATCTCATGGCATGTTCCATTTCTCATCAAATGTCACCTACAAAACATACTCAAAGATAAGATTAAGAATTCCAAGAAGGAAGCAGTGGAGCATGAAGCCAGGCGCCGGCCTTTGTGAGCACAGGGGTGCCTGCCAGGTGACTTGCTCTGAATCTGGCCCTGGTCCTGGTCACTTGTTCTTTGGAATGTTTTTCTTCTTTTCCTCCCTGCTCTTAGTTTCCATCCAAGTTGAGGGCTCCATTCCTGGTCTCTGAAACCATCAATGGCATCTAATCCATGCGAACTTCTCAACCTGGCTTCCCGTGGTCTCCGTATGCTGGATCTTGGTACCTGTCCAGACCCACCCGTTCTGTCCAAGATGACTCCCCAGTGCTCCTTATCCAGAACCACAGGTGCCTGGACCCTGTGGATGGCCTGGTCTGCAAGATGCCCAGCATGGATTCTCACGTACCTCAGCCCCCTTGCCCCTGCCCTGACTCCTCATGGGGAAACTTCCCAGGTGGCTTCTATGTCTCTCCCCATTTCCCCTATGTCAGGGTGCCGATGCCCACACTGGGAGTGGATCGATAATTTACCATCATCTGCCTTCTCCTCGGGTCCTCCCTGCTCTCCTCCTCTACCAGACTACTCGCAGACAATTTGCAGTGTGGGGCTTTATTTTGCTGCACATGTACACAAGATCCCGTGGCATCTAGTTTGAGAGCACTTTGCCACTGGATCCAGATGTTCGGACATATTCCACTGACCTTCCTGTCCCTTGGCTGGAAATCTCCACAAATATTGACTCTTTGTCCCCTCCCAAACTTATGTTGAAATTTAATCTCCAATATGGCAGTATTGAGAGGTGGGGCCTTGAAAGGTGACTGGGCTGTGCCCTCTCGAGTGAATTGGTCCATTTATAAGTTAATGGTGTGATGGGTCATTACGGGAGTGGGGCTGGTGGCTTTGTAAGTAGAGAAAGAGAGACCTGAGCTAGCATGCTCGGCCCCCTGACCACTGAGCTGCTGATCCTCACCTCACCACCTCCCCTGCCCCAGCTGGCATCAAGGATTGGAAGAAAGTCCAGCTTCGTCAGGAAAGTAAGGAGGATGTTAGGAGTGTGAGTAGCAGTGGGGTGCACCTTCTGAGTAGTAAAGGAGTCAGGGAAAGTAAGAGATAGGGGGCCACTCCCTTGAGAAGTGAAAGCACTGATAGAAATGCAGTCATTTGGTACAGGGAACAGAAAGAGCCAGCTTTTATAAGGGTGTGTGTGTGCTGACAAAGACTCTCATCTCAACTAAAACTCGAGTCATGCTTCCCAGAACTTTCTTCTCCATGTGGTCTTGACTTTTGGCCTTTTGTTTTTATTTCTGCCTTGCTCCATTTTAGCAAGAATCCTGCTCAGTCAGTTTCTCCAGAACCTCTCCTGATATCTGCTCACACTCCGTATCTAATCAGGCTGCTCGCCCTGGACCACCCCAGATCATGTCTGACCATCTGGCCTGCCTTCAGCAAGAATCCTGTTCGGTCAGTTCAGCCAGAATCTCCCTTCACCCCTAATGTTCTGTTACTAATTCTCTATCCATTGATCTTCCTGTCCCTTGGCTTGAAATCTCCACTTTTCCTTATCCTGTTTGAGGTTGAGCCTGACCCCTGTCTCCTACTGAGGAACGCCATTGCACTGCCTCTGCCTATCTTGGGGGTTCTGAGGAAAGTCCGCCTTTCTTTGCCATGATTTAACAAGTGAACAAATTTATTTATTTATTTTTTGTGAGAGTCTTACTCTGTTGCCCCATGTAAAGTGCAATGGCATCACTATAGCCCACTGCAACCTCAAATTAAATTCCTGAGCTCAAGCAATCCTCTTGCCTCAGCTTCCCAAGCAGATGGGACTATATGTGCCTGCCTTGCTTGGTTAACTTTTCTTTTCATTCTTTCTTTTTTTTTTTTTTTGAAGACAGACTCTTACTCAGTCACCCTGGGTAGAGTACTATGGCATCCTAGCTCACAGCAACCTCAAACTCCTGGGCTCAAGCAATCTTCTTGCCTCAGCCTTCCTGAGTAGCTGGGACTACTGGTGCCTGCTACAGTACTTGGCTAGTTTTTCTATTTTTAGTAGAGACAAGGTCTTACTCTTGCTTAGGCTGGTCTTGAACTCCTGAGCCCGATCAATCCACTTGCCTTGGATTACAGACATAAGCCACCACACCCTGGACAATTTTTCTATTTTTTTGTAGAGACAGGGTCTTGCTCTTGCTCAGGTTGGTCTCAAACTCCTGACATCAAACAATCCTCCTGCCTGAGCCTCCCAGAGTTCTAGGATTATGTGCCCTTGGCCAAAAGAATAATTTTTTTCTTTAAAAAATATGTGCATATACATATTTTTAATACCTCATGACACAGAGAAGATAGTTTTTGTTCACTTGCAGCTCCAGAGAGGGGACAAGTCAAAGGTGAGTTTGTTTCACACCTTCCCAAATGGACATCCATAGAGAACTTTTGGGAGATCACCACCACTGGCTGTTAGAACAGCCATTAGATTAGATTCTGTATCACTGGCTTTAAAAACAAAACAGAATAAATACCATACTGCTCATTTTGGTTTTGTAGAAACTGTGGGAAAAGCATTTGCAGATCTTGACACAGAAGAATGATCAACTACCCCATAGCAGCTATTTTTTCCAAGTTTGTGAGTGAAGATCTCATTGGCCCCAACACCTATTAACATGAAGAAAGACCAGGGAAGAAAAAACACTTTGGTTTGTGAATTGTTCCCAACAAATTCCAGGCAGCAGGCACCTTGACTTTCTAGGCACTTGCACATGACAAGTTTTCTAAGAAAATAAATGCAGTAGCTAAATGATAGGGTTTTTAAAATCAAGGTTCAAGTATCAGTATCAAGGATGCCTTTTGCTGGATGACTTATTGCCTTTTCCAGATGTTTATATAAAGAGAAGTGTTAGACAATATATGGGACATCCAGTCAATCTGAGTTTCAGATAAGCAACAATTTTTTTGCAAAGAATAAGTAGGCCACAAATACCACATTGAATATACTTAATGCTTGTTTATCTAAAATTCAGATGTAAATGGGCAACCTGTTTTTATTTGCTAAATCTCACAATGCCAACTGTGCATCCTTCCCTGGTTTTCTTTCTGTGACAGAAGTTCTTGTGAGCTGCTGAGACTGTGATTGATTCTACGTTACAGCCAAGCTGGTTGACGCCAGGATTTACAGTTGGCCTCTTCCACCACTGTTTTGTACTAACACCAGGTAGAAGAGCTTGCTGCCTCTCCTGGGGACTTTTGCTAAGCTGATTAGTGAGACACTGTGCATCTCAGTGTTGTTTTAATGACTATTTTTCCTACTTGGGTGAGACTGAGCATTTTTCCTGTGTTGAAGGGTTATCCACATTGTTTCTTCAATGAGCAGTCTGTAGTCTTTGTCCTTTTTTCCCTTTCTTTTTTATTAAGTTTTTGTTTTCCCCCTCAATTTCTGGGAGCTCTCTTATATCAGAAAGACCAGTTCTTTGTCTTGGATGTAACTGGATATATTTTCTCCCACCTTTGAAATATCACCATGTCTTTTGACCATCAATGCATACCATTTTGTCCTGCAAATTTTCCATATGCTTAGAGATGAATTAAAATCTCTGTCTCTTAGTGGGTTATGTGTCTTTCTCCTTGAGTTTCTTAAGATCTATTTGTGAATATTACTGCTAGGATATTTAGTGCATTACAAAATGCCTTTCGAGGTTACGTTTAATGGTTTGGGGACAGAATCCTACTTGTCTGTTTGTAGGACTACAGCTTTCTTTTGGTTTGCATTTGCTTAGTTGTACTTCACACAGCTTTTAATTTTCAACAGAACTGATTCACTTTTGTGGGGGATATCTCCTGTGCGTGGTATAGGGCCAGACTTTGCTTTGCAGTCAGATCTGAAGATAGTTTTAATAAGTGAATTAATCCCATTCTCACTTGATTAACAGATACCCTTGGTATTAATTCTGTCTCATTATTTTATTTTAGTATTTTATTTATTATTTATTTAGTATTTTATTAGTATTTCAGTTTTTAGGGCATTTTTAAAAGTATTTTATTATGTGATATGTATTATTTGCTTTCATGCAGAGTCCTTGTATTTTTTTGTTTTATTGGCTGTTTTTATAAATAAAATATTGCACATATGTTACTATTTCATTTCTATATAAGGCAATGACGACATTAGAATCTTTCCCCCTTCTCTCTTCCTTCTATAACTTGAGTTTAATCAATGATGCTATATTTCTCCATGTTCACATCTGAGCAGTGAAATCTTCTTAGCACATCTATTACTTGGTGTATTAGCTTTGAAACACAACACATACTTTGAGCACCTGATGGGTCGACCCTGCCATTTCCTTCCCCTTCCAGGGTTTGTTGGTTGTCTCATCTCTGCATCATCAGCACATATGATATTCACAGCTCTTTAACCTCAATCACCACATTAGAGTCAGTTATTTAGCTATGGTTTTGGTTGGCTGAAGTTCATACTCCCAGAGTTACTCAGGAACTTGTGGTAAGAGGCATGATCCCCAAGGTCATCAAAACTCTCTGGGACCTTTGTATTTGAAGGACAACTTGATTGGATACAAAACTTTGGGTCGGGGTTTAATTGTTATTGCTGTTTGATACACACAGTGAGGGTTATTGCTCCTGGTCAGACTGATCTCTTTGCCCTGCTGCCCAACAGTCTCTTTATCTTCATGGTCACATGACTTTATTCTAATGATTATGTGTTAATCAGTTTCCAATTAGTTTCTCAGACATACCACGTGCTTTTTTCCTCTATTTATATCACATCTTCTTTTATATCAGGAAAGATTTTTTATTAATTCATTCTATTTCATTATTATTATTGATAATATTTTTATAAGTGAGAAGATTGTTTTCCTTTTAGTATTTGATATTTTTTCAGTTCTCTAAGACTTTTAAACTCTTAATTTCCACTTTGACTGTTTGCTTTTCTCATTTCCTCTTTAATTTCTCTTATTATATCCTCAACATTTTACTTATTCCTTGTTTACCTTCTAATTTATCTTCACTTCTGTATGACTTTTCCTTTTATTTTTGTTTCAGTTTGCATTCCAATGACAACATTTCTTTTGTTTCTCTGAAGTGACGTTATTTCACAGAAATTTTTTCCTTATGAAAGATTTTCGGAAGAATGAGAATGCTCCTTAGTTACTGATATTACAAACTCTGATATATTTCAAGTGAAAAAAGCAGCAAAAACAACTGTGTGTCACTAATTGTGTGAAAAGGAGAAAGAGAAATAGATAGCAATATTTATGTATGGATAAAATATTTCTGGAAAAATATTCAAGAAATGGTATCATTGTTGGTTTCCATGTAGAGGAAACGTGTGTTTGGGAGATGCTAGTAAAATGGATTTTGTTTATTAGTTTTTTTACCATATGCCCTTCCTAACTTTAACTTTTGAATTTTGAACTATATAAATGTATTGCCACTTAAATGAAATTGCTTTGGCACCAAAAACTTAGGATCAGCCGGAAAAAAAATAAGTGCTAAAATATTTGGGACAAATTGTTAAAATAAGAATTTAAAAAATGTTAGCAAGTTGTCCTTTGTTTTATCAGACATCAAAATGTTCCCTGGATTTATAGAGTTAGGTTGGAGTAGATTTACACCATGGTTAGAGATAGAAGAAGGTGTTGGAATACAAAAGGAAGAACAGTCCTTCCAAGAAGGGAGCTCAGCCCTGGATTGCTCCCCACCTTTTACCACTCCGATCTTCATGGTAATTTTTTCTTTCTCTAGAGTTATTTCACTAGTGTGCAAAGATGCTAAATCAACTCTGATTAAAAGTCAACCAACCAGCAGATAAAAACCCTCCCTAATTCTCCAAGCAGTTCTCCAAAAGCCTATTTCTGTTTCGCTGTTCCTGAGTCTTTCACCCCATTGTGTTTTCTTTTCTTTTTTCTTTTTTTATTTTGTCTTATTTATTTATTCTTTGGTGAACTATTTTCTTATACTAACATCTAGTTTATTTGACTTTTTTGAATTGTGGGGGATTCATTGAGGGTACAAGAAACCAGGTTACACTGATTGCATTTGTTAGATAAAGTCCCTCTTACAATCCTGTCTCGCCCCCAAAAGGTATGGCACACACCAAGACACCACCCCCCTCCCTCCTTCCCTCTCTCTGCTCTTCCTTTCCCCCACCCATCCCTCCTCCTTTCTCTCTCTGCTCTCCCATTCCTCAACACCCACCGTGTCATTAATTGTCCTCCATATCAAAATTGAGTACATAGGATTCATGCCTCTCCATTCTTGTGATGCTTTACTAAGAAGAATGTGTTCCTCTTCCATCCAGGTTAATACAAAGGCTGTAAAGTCTCCATTTTTTTTTAATGGCTAAATAGAATTTCATGGTGTACATATACCACAGCTTGTTAATCCATTCCTAGGTTGGGCATTTAGGCTGTTTCCACGTTTTGGCAATTGTAAATTGAGCTGTAATAAACAGTCTAGTACAAGTGTCCTTATGATGAAAAGATTTTTTTCCTTCTGGGTAGATGGCCACTAATGGAATTGCAGGAACAAATGGAAGGTCTAGCTTGAGTTCTTTGAGGGTTCTCCGTATTTCCTTCCAAAAAGGTTGTATTAGTTTGCAGTCCCACTAGCAGTGTAAAAGTGTTCCCTTCTCTCCATATCCATGCCAGCATTTGCAGTTTTGAGATTTTGTGATGTAGGCCATTCTTGCTTAAGTTAGATGGTATCTCAGGGCGGTTTTGATTTGCATTTCTCTAATAATTAGGGATGATGAGCAGTTTTTCATATGTTAGCCATTTATCTGTCTTCTTTAGAGAAGGTTCTATTCATGTCTCTTGCCCATTGATAATGGGATTTTTGGCTTTTGTCATGTGGATTAATTTGAGTTCTCTGTAGATCCTAGTTATCAAGCTTTTGTCTGATTCAAAACATGCAAGTATACTTTCCTTTGTAATTTCCCTTTATAACAATGTATTTTCTTCGATTTCAATATCAGGTATATCCAGATCAAGTAGAATGATTTTGAAATATTCTTTTTCTATTGTTTATAAGATTTGGCATGATCTGTTTTTTGAAACTCTCCTTTACTTGTATTTATATAATATTAGTTGTCTATTTTTTGAGACTTTGGAAAAAAAATAAGTTAACCGATGACTTCATACTGAGCCTCAAGAGTCAAAGCACTCTATAATGTCTTATTTGACAATGTGAACATTACTTTCTTGGCATTATTATTACTAATATTGCTTAATATTTCGATGCAGTAATTGTCTGTTTTCTTTTCTGAATGTATTTATCTTTGTTCATTCTTTACATGGTTTTTGTTTCTAGTCCTTATCTTAAACATTGTTATTGTTATCAAATTTTAAGCCTTTTAAATTCTGTGAAGGCAAAAAGTGGAAACCTAACTAACACATGTCTATGTAAAAATTAAAAAATGTATATATATGTACTTTCCCATTGTCTAGGTTGTCTGTCTGCTTTGGTTGTTGTCTCCTTAGCTGTACAGAAGCTTTTTAGTTTAATTAAGACTCATTTTGTTTATTTTTGTTGATGCAGTTGTCACAGCAGTCTTCTTCATGAAGTCTTTCCCCAGGCTAGTATCTTCCAGTGTTTTTCCTATGCTTTCTTTAAGGGTTTTTATTGTTTCATGCCTTAAATTTAAGTCCTTTATCCATCTTGAATCAATTTTTATGAGTAGAGAAATGTGTGGATCCAGTTTCAGTCTTTTACATGTGGATATCCAGTTTTCCCAGCACCATTTATTGAATAGGGAGTCTTTCCACCAAGGTATGTTCTTGATTGGCTTATCAAAGATTTGGTGGTTGTAAGATGTTAGTTTCATTTCCTGGTTTTCTTTTCTATTCCAAATGTCTATGTCTATTTTTGTGCCAGTACCATGATGTCTTGACCACTATGGCTTTGTAGTACAGCCTCCAATCTGGTATGCTGATGACCCCAGCTTTATTTTTATTACTAAGAACTGCCTTAGCTATATAGTTTTTTTTCTGGTTCCATACAAAATGCAGAATCATTTTTTCCAAGTCTTGAAAGTACAATGTTGGTATTTTAATAGGGATGGCATTGAATCGGTAGATTGTTTTGGGAAGTATAGACATTTTAACAATGTTGATTCTTCCCAGCCATGAGCATGGTATGTTCTTCCATTTGTTACTATCCTCTGCTATTTCCTTTCTTAGGATTTCATAATTTTCTTTATAGAGGTCCTTCACCTCTTTTGTTAGGTATATTCCTATGTATTTCATTTTCTTTGAAGCTATGGTGAAGGGAGTTGTGTCCTTAATTAGCCTCTCATCTTGACTGTTATTGCCGTATACAAAGTCTACTGACTTGTGGACATTGATTTTATATCCTGAGACATTACTGTATTTTTTTATGACTTCCAGGAGCCTTGTGGTTGAGTCTTTGGGGTTCACTAAGTATAACATCAAAGAGGGAGAGTTTGACCTCCTCTGCTCCCGTTTGGATGCCCTTTATTTCCTTGTCGTGCCTAATTGTATTGGATAGAACTATGTTGAATAGTAATGGTGACAGAGGACAACTTTGTCTGGTTCTAGTTCTAAGAGGAAAAGCTTTCAGTTTTACTCCATTCAGTAAAATATTAGCTATGGGTTTGTCATAGATAGCTTCGATCAGTTTAAGAAATGTGCCACATAGGCCTTTACTTTTCAGTGTTCTAATTATCAAAGGATGCTGGATTTTATCAAATGCTTTTTCTGCATCTATTGAGAGGATCATATGGTCTTTGTTTTTGCTTCTGTCAATACGGTGGATAGCGTTTATGGACTTGTGATGTTCAACCAGCCTTGCATCCCTGGGATAAAACCTACTTGATCATGATGTAGGAGTTTTTTAATCATAAACTGTAATCTATTGGCTAGGATTTTGTTGAGAATTTTTGCATTTATACTCATTAGTGAACTTGGTCTGAAATTCTCCTTTTTAGTTGGGTCCTTTCCTGGTTTTAGTTACAGGGTGATGTTTGCTTCGTAGAACATGCTGGGGAAGATTCCTTCCTCCTCAATTTTTTGGAATAATTTCTGCAGTATGGGAATAAGCTCTTCCTTGAAGGTTTGATAGAATTCTGGTGTGAAGCCATCCGGACCAGGGCATTTTTTTGTTAGAAGATTTTTTTATTATTTCTTTTATCTCAGTGCTTGAGATTGGTCTGTTTAGGAGCTCTATTTCTTCCTGGCTAAGGCTAGGGAGAGGGTGTGATTCCAAATATTGATCCATTTCCTTCACATTGTCAAATTTCTGGACATAGAATTTCTGATAGTATTCAGAGATGATCTCTTGTATCTCTGTGGCATCAGTTGTTATTTCACCTTTATCATTTCTGATTGATATTAATATAGATTTTACCTATTTCTAGTTAGTCTGAGCAAAGGTTTATGTATTTTATTTATTTTTTCAAAAAAAACAACTCCTTGTTTCATTAATTTTCTGAATGATTCTTTTGTTTTCAATTTCAGGATGTCTGATTTAATGTTGGATATTTCTTTTCTTCTGCTGGGTTTAAGCATAGATTGAGCCTCTTTTCAACTTTCTAGCTCAGCCTGGAATCAAACTAGGTCAACTTGATTTGGGGAACTGGGACCTCCAAGATATGTTAATCCACAGTTAATGTTA
>CAUYRH010090901.1:0-20512 GCA_963574655.1 Perodicticus potto
AATTGGAAACAGAAGAACAATCTAAGCCTAAACCCAGCAGAAGAAAAGAAATATCCAAAATTAAATCAGAGAGCAATGAAATTGAAAACAAAAGAATCATTCAGAAAATTAATGAAACAAGGAGTTGGTTTTTTGAAAAAATAAATAAAATAGATAAGCCTTTGGCCAGACTAACTAGAAATAAAAATGTAAAATCTCTAGTAACCTCAATCACAAATGATAAAGGGGAAATAAAAACTGATGCTACAGAAATACAAGAGATTATCTCTGAATACTACTAGAAACTTTATACTCAGAAATTTAGCAATGTGAAGGAAATGGATCAATATTTGGAATCACACCCTCTCCCTAGACTTAGTCCAGATGAAATAGAGCTCCCGAACAGACCAATTTCAGATAGAAGCACTGAGATCAAAGAAACAATTAAAAATCTCCCAATAAAAAAATGCCCTGGTCTGGATGGCTTCACCCCAGAATTTTATCAAAACTTCAAAGAAGAGCTTATTCCTATACTACGGAAATTATTTCAAAAAATTGAGGAAGGAATCTTCCCCAATACATTCTATGAAGCAAATGTCACCCTGATACGAAAACCTGGTAAAGACCCAACCTAAAAGGAAAATTTCAGACCAATCTCACTAATGAATATAGAAGCAAAAATTCTCAACAAAATCTTGGCCAATAGATTATAGCTTATCATCAAAAAAGTCATACATCATGATCAAGCAGGTTTCATCCCAGGGATGAAGGGTTGGTTTAATATTTGAAAGTCCATAAACGTTATTCACCGTATCAACAGAAATAAAACCAAGGACTATATGATCCTCTCAACAGATGGATAAAAAGCATTCGATAAAATCCAGCATCCTTTTCTAATTAGAACACTGAGGAGTATAAGAATAGGTGGCACATTTCTTAAACTGATGGAGGCTATCTATGACAAACCCACAGCTAATATTTTACTGAGTGGAGTAAAACTAAAAGCTTTTCCTCTAGAATGGAATCAGACAAGATTGTCCTCTGTCACCATGGCTATTCAACATAGTGCTGGAAGTTCTAGCCAATACAATTAGACAAGACAAGAAAATTAAGGGCATCCAGAAGGGTGCAGTGGAGGTCAAACTCCCCCTTTTTGCTGATGATATGATCTTATACTTAGAGAACCCCAAAGACTCAACTATAAGACTCTTGGAAGTCATCAAAAGATACAGTAATGTCTCAGGATATAAAATCAGCGTCCACAAGACATTTGCCTTTGTATATGCCAACAACAGTCAAAATGAGAAGTTAATTAAGGACACAACTCCCTTCACCATAGCCCCAAAGAAAATGAAATACTTAGGAATATACCTAACAAAACAAGTGAAAGACCTCTAACCCTAAGAAAGGAAATAGAGGACTTTAACAAATGGAAGAACATACCATGCTCATGGCTGGGAAGAATCAACATTGTTAAATTGTCTATACTTACCAGGGCCATTTACCAATTCAATGCCATCCCTATTAAAATACCAACATCCTACTTTCAAGACCTGGAAAAAATGATTCTGTGCTTTGTAAGGAATCAGGAAAAAACCCCATATAGCTAAGGAAGTTCTTAGTAATAAAAACAAAGCTGGGGGTATCACCATATCAGATTTTAGGCTATATTACAAGGTCATAGTGGTCAAGACAGCATGGTACTGGCACAAAAATAGAGACATAGATACTTGGAACCGTATAGAAAACCTGGAAATGAAACCAACAACTTATATCTATCTAATCTTCAATAAACCAAACAACAGCGTTCACTGGGGGAAAGACTCCCTATTCAATAAATGATGCTAGGAGAACTGGAGATCCATATGTAAAAGACTGAAACTGGATGCACACCTTTCTGCACTCACAAAAAAATTGATTCAAGATGGATAAAGGACTTAAATTTAAGGCATGAGACGATTAAAATCCTCAAAGAAAGAATTAGAAAAACACTAGAAGATAATGGCTTTGGGAAAGACTTTATGAGGAAGACTGCCATGGCAAAAGCAACAACTGCAACAATAAACAAATGAGACTTAATTAAACTGAAAAGCTCTGTACAGCCAAGGAGACAACAACCAAAGCAAATAGACAACCTACCCAATGGGAAAGGTTATTTCTGCATTTTGAATCTGAGAAAAGTGTAATAATCAGGATCTATACAGAACTGTAATTAATCTACAAGAAAAAAACCAACAATCCCATAAATGGGGAAGAGAGATGAATAGAATCTTCTCTAAAGACGACAGACGAATGGCCAGTAAACACTTGAAAAAATGCTCACCATCCCTAATTATTAGAGAAATGCAAATCAAAACCACCCTAAGATACCATCTAACTCCAGCGAGAATGGCCTATACCACAAAACCTCAAAATTGCAGATGCTGGCGCAGATGCGGGGAGAAAGGAACACTTTTACACTGCTGATGGGACTGCAAACTAATACAACCTTTCTGGAAGGAAGTATGGAGAAAGCTCAAAGAACTCAACCTAGACCTCCAGTTTGATCCTGCCATCCCATTACTGGGCACCTATCCAGAAGAAAAAAAAAAACTTTTATTATAAAGACACTTGTACTAGGCTGTTTATCGCAGCCCAATTTACAATTGCTAAAATGTGGAAACAGCCTAAATGTCCTTCAACCCAGGAATGAACTGGTAAGCTATGTTATATGTATACCTTGGAATATTACTCATCCATCAAAAAAAATGGAGACTTTGCAGCTTTGTACTAACTTGGACAGAGGTGGAACACATTATTCTTAGTGAAACACCACAGGAATGGAGAAGCATGAATCCTATGTATTCAACTTTGATTTGAGGACAGTTAATGACAATGACACAGTGGGGCATGGGGGAAGGAGAGAGCAGGAGGGGGGGGTAAGGGAAAGAAAACAAAAAAAAGGAAAGAAAATAGTGACTAATTCTCACATAAATTGGATTCAATTTTGACCAAAGTACATTATTTAAACATTAATTTTTAATTCAACTTGTCAATATGTTGTTTAGGATGTTGCATCCTCATTCATAAGTGAAATATGTTTGTAATTTCCCTTTATAACAATATATTTTCCCCAATTTCAGTATCAGGTGTATCCAGATCAAGTAGAATGATTTTGAAATATTTTTTCTTTTTCTATTGTCTATAAGATTTGGCATGATCTGTTTTTTGAAACTGTCTTTTACTTTTATTTATATAATATTAGTTGTCTATTTTTTGAGACTTTGGAAAAAAAATAAGAAGTTAACTGATGACTTCATACTGAGCCTCAGAGTCGAAGCATTCTAAAATAGACATACTCTTATTTGACAATGTGAACATTACTTTCTTGCATTATTATTATTGTTATAGCTTAATATCTCGATGCAGTAATCCTCTGTTTTCTTTTCTGAATGTATTTAACTTCGTTCATTCTTTACGTGGTTTTTGTTTCTAGTCCTTATCTTAAACACTGTTATTGTTATTAAATTTTAAGCCTTTTAAATTCTGTAAAGGCAAAAAGTGGAAACCTAATAAACATATGTATATGTAAAAATAAAAAATATATTAAAAAACAAACTTCCAATTCAAAGTAACAGATATTAACTGATTTATACTGTGTCAAAATACATAAATGCAAACGAATATTTTCCTTTTCTTTACCTTAGGTATGTATAATACAAAGGAATAAAATGTATACATTCTTTATCTCATTTTATCATCCTAATAATTCGGTCCTTTTTTTAATAGAAGTGATGAGTCTAGACTAGTGATTTTCAACTGGTGTGTCGTAAAAATTTTTAAAGATTAATTATTTTTGAAAGAAGTTAAAGCACAGTATGTTAATTTCTTTTTTTACTCTTTTTTTTTTTAAATCAACATAATTTAAGTGTGCTGCAGAAGTTTAACTACAGGTTCAATTGTGCCAATAGATAAGAAAAAGGTTGAAAAACTCTGGCCTAGACCCTCGTAACATCCAATTACCAATAGGGGCAGTTTGATGAGTGTATGTTCAGGGATGTTTTCTTCTCTACACCATTTTTTTTTTTTTTGTAGAGACAGAGTCTCACTCTGGTAGTCTACCCTCGGTAGAGTGCTATGGAGTCACAGCTCACAGCAACCTTCAACTCCTGGGCTTAGGCGATTCTTTTGCCTCAGCCTCCCAAGTAGCTGGGACTACAGGCGCCCGCCACAGTGCCTGGCTAATTTTTGATTCGGCCGGAGGCGGGTTTGAACCCACAGCCCTCGGTATATGGGGCCGGCGCCCTACTCGCTGAGCCACAGGCGCCGCCCATTTTTAATAAAGTCAAGTCACTTGACGTGATAGATAATTCATTTCTGTAGCCTCCTACATTCAACACAATCCAAAGTTCAATTACTCTTTGTTTTTACTACATCTATTGTTTCATTACCTTTTATTCTTACAGACACATAAAAGTTCAGAAATTTTTTTTTGCAAATTAGTCCCATGATACCAAAATCTATAAACATTTTGCCTAAAATGACTAATCTGTGCCTTGAGTCACAATTTTATGTTGCAAGGAATATTAACATAAAATGCATCTCAACAATGCTGACTAAAGAATCACATTAGTTCTCAGTCTCATCTTAAACACTTTAGATCCAGCTAATGGAGAATGAAATGGAAAAAACTGGCCAAGACAAAGACTCTTTTGACAGTCTTTCAAAAGCAGCTGGCCCCTGCAAAATCAATATTTACTTTCTTTGAAACATTTTTTTTTACATAGTATTATCAGATATTTGTCTTGATTGTAGTTACTAACATTATTTTGTGCAGTAACATAAACAGTGAACTTGCAGTGGCATGGATCTGCTAAGGTGCAATTAGCAGAATCAAAAACTAACTCTCAGTAAGGGACACATCTAGCTTAATAAGAGGTCTGAGTGACAGTCTTAATTGAACTTGACATGCATGCTAGTGCCCAGACACTAGTCCACAGCATGGTTCACCTTCATTTCCTTGGTTTTTTTTTTTTTTTTTTGGAGACATGCTTCTTAAAGAAATAGTATTAATTTAGTGGAATGCCCCACTTTCACTGAACAGTCAGTCCCTCTCAAAAATACGACCTTTACTTCTCACCAACCTTCACTGAATCACTTCTTTAAAAACCAACAATAACACAATTTTCTTTTTTTTTGAGACAGAGCCTCAAGCTGTCACCCTAGAGAGAGTGCCGTGGCATCACAGCTCACAGCAACCTCTAATTCCGGGGCTCAAGCGAGTCTCTTGCCTCCACCTCCCAAGTAGCTGGGACCACAGGCGCCCGCCACAACGCCCGGCCCTTTTTTTTTTGGTTGCAGCCATCATTGTTGTTTGGCGGGCCCGGGCTGGATTTGAACCCGCCAGCTCAGGTGTACGTGTCTGGCGCCTTAGCCCGTTGAGCCACAGGCGCCGAGCCAATAACACAATTTTCAAAACTCAGTTCTCTCAGTCCTCATCTTATTTCTAACAGCTAAAGCAATGAAAATAATGCCCATTTCCTTGTTCTCAAAACCAATTCCATGTGTTCAAAACCAAACCATGTAACCCCCTCATGTCAGCATATTCTTTCTAGGTTCTCTAGGATAACAAGCACAGATTCTAGACAGATAGATAGATCCTTGACTCCTTTTCTTATTTTCCCTTGGAACTCTAATGGATTTTAGTTCCAAACATACCCCAAATCTATTCCTTGTTCACCATCCCTCATGTTACCAGGTTGTATTTTATTCTCTTTCAACTTGGCTATAATAAAATTCTTCTGTTCTAGGCCTCCTTCTAAGATCATTGATTATCCAGCCCCCATAGTTAATCTCCAACATTTAGATTTAAGAACATCCATCCCAGATTGGCACCTGTGGCTCAAGCGACTAAGGCGCCAGCCACATAACACCTGAGCTGGCAGGTTCAAATCCAGCCCGGACCCACCAAACAACAATGACGGCTGCAACCAAAAAAATAGCTGGGCATTGTGACAGGTGCCTTAGTCCCAGCTACTTGGGAGACGGAGGCAGGAGAATTGCTTGAGCCCAGGAGTTGGAGGTTGCTGTGAGCTGTGATACCACTGCCCTCTACCCAGGGGGACAGCTTGAGGCTCTGTCTCAAAACAAACAAAAAAAGAATATCCCATCCCTCCCCCACTTTCTGAAAACCTTTACTTGCTTCTGACTGAAAACAACAAAATCCATATTCCTTATATCAGCGGTTCTCAACCTATGGGTTGCGACCCACAGGAACTGTATTAAAGGGCTGCGGCATTAGGAAGGTTGAGAACCACTGCCTTATATCATTTAGTTCTACAAAATCTGTAGTCAATCTATCATTCTAATATCCCTCCTTCTATCAAACCATATCAGACAACATACCAAATGTGTTACGTATTTTTACACTTTCAAGCTTTTTCATATAATGCTTGCTAAGCTGAGAATGTATGTTTATTTCCTCAGTTAGCCTTTCTTCCTCCCACAACAGCAGTCTAGTGATATAATCAAGTATTCAACTTCCCCCTTCCCTTCTGCAATGTTCATTATTTTTTTCTAGGGCACCTAAGGCTTTCTGTTTGGTTTTTAGTTCTCTCAGACTTACAACATGCATCACACAGTAAAATAATATTACCATTTCTTTTCTGCTTTACTGTATGGATTGATCCATTCACTCCGGAAGCAATTACTAAGTATAAACCACCATGTCAAATGCTGGAAACACAATGGGCACAAACACAGTCCCCCTGAACTACTTGTGCACAGGAATCTTATGTATTATTCATAATAATTTCATATTTTTGCTTACCAGCAGTATTCAATAAATTTGGTTGGTCGAATACACTTCAGTGTTTAGTAAGGTCTAAGTAATGTGAGGAGTACAAACTATAAATATGCTACATTATATGCATATACTGAGGACATGGCTACGGATGATGACTAGAATATTGAAGAGACTCAAAAACAACTAACCTTGAGTGTGTCTGACTGTTCATCAAGTTCCCAATCATCACAACCAAAACCAGTTAAACAACTCTAAGTCACAAAATACACTTTGGACCCTCTGCGATCCTGGAAGCAAATGAGAACAGTTTAGGAAATCTTAACAGCAATGTTCAAATCATCTTGCTAAATTTAAAGAGAAAATAATACTTATCAGTTCTTGAGTGCCAATTACATGCATGCCAAAAACATGGTACTAAAAAGTTTTATACGTATTATCATTAATCTTCACACTAACCTTGCCAGATGGGTATTAACTTCATATGACAAACTGAGGCTTTTAGTGTGTTGTCTTAGGGAGGTTGATAACTTGCTTAAGTTCACAGAGAAAATTGTGGAATTTGCTCTAAACCCAGGTATCTGGGTGCCTCTGTTCTTTTCTGGATTGCATGTCTTTCCTTCTGGATGTCCCTATCTTCATTCTCTCCCCATTCCAATCCATCCTCTATGCTGCTCCCAGTTTTATCCTTCTAAAACACACATCTGGTAAAATTACTCTCTGTTCAGAAAAAGAGCAAGACAGGAAATAGCAAAAGAATCAAGTCTGAAAGATGTAGTAGGCCAATTCCTGTGGGTAGCTCTTTAAAATTAAACAAGCAAAGTAAGTACAAAGAAGCTATAAAAATCACATTACATTAGTCTCAACTTTTTTTTTTTTTTCCCCAGACTCTGAACTTTGTTTCCCTGCACTGGTTTTTACATGAATTTCTCACAGCCTGTCCTGGGAAAGGGTGGGACAAATCTAACAAAACTCAATGGAATACCATCCGTTCTGTATAAAAATAAATTCCTTTCCACCACTACTAAGTGTTAAATAATAGAGGTCTTTGTTTTAAGTCTGACCCTTATTTAGGGGCTGTTTCTCTGAATTACTTTAGTGAGCTAAGAGAACCATAATAATAAAAACTTTCTGAAAAAGAAAACAAAACTTAATCATCTTGGGCCTATTTGCACTTAAAGGCAAGAAAAAGCAGTTTATCTAAAATTCACTCTTAGGCAAATTTTAATCTACCATGCCTGTAACAATTTACTAATTCAAATTATTAGTGATTTTTAGTTCAATTCTAAGATGAACTAAAAAAAAAAATACAATTAAAGGAAGTATGAATTTGAAAGACCAAAGTTTGAAAACAATTTTTATAAGTTGTAATCTTTTTGCATTGTGTTTAAAGATACATAACATAAACGTTACCATCTTACCATTTTTCAGTATACACTTCTGTGTCATTAAGTACATTCACATTGTTGTGCAACCACCACTAGAACTTTTTTCCCTGAAGTGAAACTCTGTACTCATTAACACTAACTCTCAATTCTCTCCCACTCCCCGTGCCCTGGCAACTATGATTCTACTTTTTGTCTCTATGAATTTGAATACTCTGAGTACCTAATATAAGCAATGGAATTATACATTTGTCCCTTTGTAACTGGCTTACTTCATTTAGTATGTCTTCAAGGTTTATTCACCTTGTCAGATTTCCTTCCTTGTTAAGGCTGAGTAATATTCCATTGTATGCATAACACATTTTGCTTATTCATTCATCTTTCGGTAAGTTTTTAAAGCCTGATTGTAATTTTATAGAATCTTTGGATAAATTCACAAAATCAACACAGCAGAGCATCTAAAGAAGAGAGCCAATGTTTTCAGAATTATTTCTCAGTTTCTCTTTTTTTTTTTGAAGACAGGGTCTTGCTCTGTTGACTGGCGTAAAGTGCAGTGTGTCAATACAGCTCAAATTTCTGGGCTCAAGCAATGCTCCTGGCCTCAGACTTCCTAGTAGCTGGGACTACAGATGCCTTGCTAACTTTTCCATTTTTCTAACTCAAGCAATTCTTCTGCTATGGGCTCCCAAAGGGCTAGGATTACAGGTGTGAGTTACTGCATCCAGACAGTAGTCAAGTTTTATCAGAAAAGTTTTAAAAAACTTAACAATCTAAGAAAAAGAAAAGACTGGGAGTTGAGCTCCTGGGTCCTTTTTTCATTTGACTTTTTATACAATTTCATAGCTTCAGTTATGTAAAATGAGGGAACTGAACTCTTTCTATTCTTTTGTGTATGTGAGTATCCATGAAAGGGAGAAAAATTATCAGGTGCTTTCTAGTACAATTTCTTCAGGTAGGCACAAGTAGCTTGATTTTTACAAATGAGAAACTGGGTCTCAGAGTGATTAAATAGCTTTCCAGTCATGTACTAATTATGTGCAAGACTTGGGATATCAATGTCTTTCTGATCCCCAAATGCGTATCTACCCACTCTACCGTGATACTTCTAATGAAAGGTACAAGAGGTAAGAAGAAGAGATGAAATGCACCTAGAACAACTCATTTAACTCTGTGTTGGTTATCTGACTGCAATGGTAATACCTGAAAATGTAAAACCCTGTAAATGATTTTCTCATGTTTCTGTAGATAATTCAGCAAACAGCACTTTAATTTTTTTCAGAACTCTAGGTATTCTGGCTATGTGCCACTTTAACACATTATCTCTGAAACTTAAATATCTGAGTTGTTATTTGGATGCCATTTCCACAACAGAAACTACCTCTGGGAACACAGGGAAAGTTAGCTTAATGTTAATGTACTACTCATTCCAAGATCATATTATATATCTGACCTTGCAATTATAGATAAAAAGAACTTTGTCTTTACTTTTCCTGAACAGATTTCTAAAGTATAGTATAATTTATGTTAGCATTTTATAAATATAAACATATGAATATTTTTAGGCAATGCAGAGTTGTTCAAAGATCCTTCCTCCTTTTAGTCAATATACTTTCTTCTCATCCATAATTAGAAAATCAATCATTTCATTTATTATGTCTGTATTATTCACTCCTCCTTAATCCATGTGAATTAGAATGATTAGCAAGCAAATCATTCAATATGTGACCAAAACCCATACAAGGTAAATGAAGTAACACAATTTTTCTTTTCTATAACCTCTGACTGATTTTCAAGGGAGTGTGTACAGGCAAACCTCGAATGTTTGGCAGAAGATGCATGTGCTTTCTGCACCTTCTGATATAAGAAGATCCTAGTCCACAGTTATATAGGGATGAAGGGACATTTAGTAAGTGTGTCTAAAAAAGGATGAGCAGTCAATAAGCATTTACAAAGTCCTTCACTCATACTACTGTAATAGGTACTATGTAAGAAGACATAAAATTTACAAATATTTTAATTGAGTTCCAAAAAATTGAAAAGATCTTTGCTTATAACCAAAGCCAAGAAACTTAAACAAAAAAAAAAAAGAAAGCCTTTTACCAGAGGAGAATTTTAACGTAAGCATTTAAAGTTAGAAAGAAATCAGATTTTTCCTGAACACAAAGAATTCAACAGTAACTATAATAAGGATATAATCATTTCTCTTCTGCAGATGTATCAGAGGTCTAGTCATAGAAAATCATATATCACAGCAAAAGATTTATGTGACATATCCTACTCGTGAGTTTTTCAGTATACCTTCAAGTGCACAAGAGTTTATTACCTCGGCTTGGTGCCTGTGGCTCAAGCGGCTAAGGCACCAGCCACATACACCAGAGCTGGCGGGTTTGAATCCAGCCCAGGCCCGCCAAACAACAATGACAACTACAACCAAAAAATAGCCGGGCATTATAGCAGGCGCCTGTAGTCCCAGCTACTACGGAGACCGAGGCAAGAGAATCGCTTAAGCCCAGGAATTGGAGGTTGCTGTGAGCTGTGATGCCACAGCACTCTACCCTGGGTGAGAGTTTGAGGCTCTGTCTCAAAAAAAAAAAGTTTATTACCTCTATGATAAAAATATTAAAATGATTAACAAAAAGCACTTTCCATTATTATACAAATGTTCAATTTAGCCTTCAATATTGTCTCCTATTACCCTGATGATATTTAATGTATGTCCCCAAGGAAAGATTCTGTACATCAATTCCTTTAACTGATACAAAGGTCATCCTCAGAAAAGGGAAAACAAGATTATAACCACAGATTGTTGGTTATAATTACCAAAATGTATAAGAAAAAATGGAAAAGAAAAAAACCTTAAAACATTCAAATTATTATTGCTTTGAGTTAAATAATATTATGCTAAACCTGCCAAAGAAACTCATTTGTTAATGCACCTTAAGAAATGCAGATTTTAATACAGAGAAAAATTTATCACCACAAATATTTACAGATACCAAAGAGTAGTGATTTGTAACACAAACACTGCTGTAACTTAAACTAGAAACTTACAACAACTATTCATGACATCTTGGAGAGGTGAAAACCCCCAAATATGGCAGCAGAGCCATACAATTAAGAAGATGTATTTCTCATGTTTTAGAGCTGATACATACTATTTAATGTCAAGTATGAACTTAAACAGTTTTAGGGCTGTATTTTACTCATTAGTGATCAGAAAAAGAGTTTTTTTTGGGAAAAGTTAGTCTTTACAGAGCTCTACCCCAGGGGTAAAAATAATTTTTGAAATATTCTTACTGATGACTATACCTCAGTGGACTTGGAAACTGAAAAGGGAAACTTCCAGTCCAAATTCTATAACATGTTCATGACTTGCACACTTCCATATTTGGTCAG
This sequence comes from Perodicticus potto, assembly GCA_963574655.1. Classification (NCBI taxonomy): domain Eukaryota; kingdom Metazoa; phylum Chordata; class Mammalia; order Primates; family Lorisidae; genus Perodicticus; species Perodicticus potto. The sequence goes on from CAUYRH010090901.1 coordinate 11,542, forward strand.
TCTTTGCACATGAAGAGAAAAAAAGCTAGTAGGGTCAAAACAAACCGTTGTAAGTATAAATGTCTATTCAATACTGTTTTTACTTACAAGTTTTCTGAAAAATAAAGATACCAGGATCAACACAAAACTGAAAGAGCAGGGAAGAGTGGCAATGCTTTTTTGTTTGTGCCAAAAAAGCAGCAGCTATGAAAGTGATAGTGTTTTTTGTTGTTTGGGTTTTTTTTTTTTTTTTTTTTTAGGTATACCCATAGGCATCAAATCCTTAGCCTTGGATTTTCTTTCCTTGGAATCTAACTATTGAAAACAGGGGAATTACGTACTGAGAACAGAAACATTAGGTCAAACTCTGCACTGCATACATTATTAAATTAACACTTCAAAAATATTTAAGTCCTATCTTCAAAAAAAGATTTAACTAGCTACAGAAATAATCCCTGAAAGCATAGTCTTGCCAAAGAAGATTATTTAAGAGTGCTGTATTCATTTATTCCACATGCTTGAGAAGTCAAATGATACCAGATTATATTGAAAATTACAAAGATTGGATTATGGGCAGCCTAAGTAAGAAACATAGCACATCTGTGTTTTTATAAAGATACTCAACAACATCTTTATGATCTAATTATTTTTTGAAGCATGTATCTGAATTTTACTTGTTAAAATCATTAATGGGAGATGATGAGACCTTCATAGGTGGTTTTCTTTAGCCAGAAGCACACTGAATAAAAAACAATGATTTCTTCAAAATAATCTAGGCTGTAAAGTTCAATTATGTTATGTGAAAAATCATGTCCCCTCATGTATATAACTTATGTTCTTCTCTCAATATTCAGTAGAAAAGGTAGGTAACAGGTGTCATCACTTTTAGAGTCCCATTTTAATCATGGGTAAACTGCTAACAAAATCCTATGCCAAAAATGCCAAAAGGCATATAGCTGAAGGCCCAACTTTCCAGAGAAATGTATACTTTATTAATGTCAATGAGTTAAATGTAAATTGAATTATAATACTAAATGAAGTGTATCGCAACACTGCAATATTTTAATCATGAGTTTGAGTTAATACTTTGTATTACAGTAATATGTGAATTTTAAGTGTTACCAATACATACAAATCAATCATAGATTCAAAACTTTTTTTTTTTGAGACAGAGGCTCAAGCTGTTGCCTTGGGTACATTGCGGTGGCATCACAGCTCCCAGCAACGTCAAACTCTTGGGCTTAAGTGATTCTCTTGGCTCAGCCTCCCACGCGCCTGGGACTACAGGAGCCTGTTACAACACCTGGCTATTTTTTGGTTGTAGTTGTTGTTTGGCAGGCCCAGGCTGGATTTGAACCCACCAGCTCCGGTGTATGTGGCTGACGCCCTAGCCGATGAGCTACAGGCACGGAGCCATAAATTCAAATCTTATTAATACAAACTAAAGTCTACAAAGGAAACTTACAAAGATCTCCCTCCTCTATTCAATCTCAGTTTTTATAAATAAGCTCTACTTTAAAGTTTTCAGTATTTAAAAAATAGAAAGCACCACATACATACTTGAATTAAGGCAATAGTTCCTTCATTTAAAAAAAAAGTTGGACGCGCACTTCCTTGGTACCTCAGCTTTCCCCCCAACTTTTAAAACATGAGTTTAATGTAACAAATGGTTCCATTCACCCTTCATTGTTCTTTTCTTCCTAAATAAACAAAGCAGCTGGAAACACACAATCTCACTAGTTACTACTCCAGTCACATGTAAGTGAATACAGGAACTGATATGAATGAAAATATCAAATTAATAGTGAAACCCTGTTCCTGACTTTATCCTATTGTTAAAAAAGAACGACACCAGTCCAAAGATCGCAAATTGAAGTTGGATCATGATTTTAAACTAACGGAGCACTAGTAGCAGAACACTAGTTGCATGATGACTTAACACTGTCTCCAGGACACTTGCTTCCAAGGAAAGGAATTCTCGAGTAACAAAGTACGGAGATGGGTGTAAAGCAGACCAGACAATAAACAGTCTGAATGTCAGAAGAGTAGGGACAAAAGTACTATCAGGCAATGGACAGCGAACTCCTCAAGTCGGGTTATCCTTAGGCTCAACACATAAAACCCTGAAGGTTGCTAAGACTCAAAAGACATAGGTATTGAAAGAGATGCTTCAAGTAGAAGAGAATGAGGTGCCAGGAACCCTTTTAATTGAAGGCGGGGTAAATGAGAAACATCAACATGAGCGGGTGACACTGAAGGAAAGCAAGTGCTTCAAAACTGGCACAGGTCAGCAAGCCGGCCAGTGGCCCCAGCCAGTCTTAAGTAACGGATACAAGGCCTTGTGGGAGATAGGGAGAAACTGAGGCAGAGTGAGAGGCCAAATCCCAAATAGGACCAAGCTCAAAACACCCGAAAGTCAAGACACAAACTGGCTTTGCTCAGGGACCAGCGGGACGACTCAGAAGACTGACATCCATCCAGACAGGGGGAACCGGTTTGGGCAGGGGCTGCAGGAGCGTCCCATTCTGCGCATGCGCCCTCGCCCCTCCGTCGCAGTTTTCCCCCTCCCCCCCCAATCTCGGCTCCCCTCAAAACTCGGCCCGTCGAGGGACCTGAGCACAGCCCCACCCGCCCAGCTCTGCAAGCTGAGAAGACAGCTGGCCTCCCTGCAAGGGTAGTCGGAAAATCCTCCCCCGGGGTCAATGTTAAGTAGGGTGGGAGGAGGGAAACGCGGCCCTACCCGACCCGCCGTCTTCTCCGCCGCCCGCCGTTCGCTGTCCCGGAGGCTCCGCCGCCTGGGCCTTCCCAGACGCCCTGCCCCCGTCCTCCCCGCCCCCCCACTCACGTGAGAGTGGCTTCTTCCGCCCTCCGCCCCGCCTCCTCCCCTATCTCATAGGCCCGCAGCCAAGACGTGTACCCCCATTGGCCCAATACCAGTGAGGCGGGGTTCCTTTCCTTGGCGTTCCACCTGGATTTTATCCCGCCTTAAAACTGTGAGCCTGCGCGAAACGGGAGCCGAATTTAGGGCTGTGGTCAGTGTCTGGGCTTGGACAGACAACCATGGGACTGGGGCAAGACTGGCAAGGATGAGCGCGGGTTTAGGTACCACCATTTGAGCCTAAGAGAGGGTAGACTGTGACTTCAAAGAGTATTGGTGCTAAAACGAGGACTCCTCTGCTCACCTTTCATTTTCAAGTCCTGTTTGAAAATGAGCACTAAAATTGTGACTAAATTTACCCGGCGTTTACAGAGGGTGCATAGTGTGCCAGCGATCGTAAAGGACGTTTGTACAGGCATCTCACTTCAGCTTTATCACTGTGAAAATGGTTTGCTTTTTCTCATTTTATAGAGCGGTACAACCCAAGTTACAAAATCCAGTCTACAAGTTAAAACTTATGATTCTCCAAATCCAAAAGCACAGGTATAAAATCACCTGCCTTGGTACTTTCAGGCACAGAACAGATAGAAACGAACAAAGTTGTTTCAAACTGAGTAAAAATAAGGTTTTATTTAAAAGTTTCAAAAGCGAAAACAAGCGCAAGAGTAATCTATAATGAAACTTAAAGTCCCTGTCTTCAATGAATTCACATTGTAGTTGGGAACAAAAACAATGATCATAGCTGTGTACATTAATGCAATCACGGGTACAATGTGCTTGTTTCATATACAATCTGAAATATTTTCATGAAACTGGCATTTTCTTAGTTATTGTGTTAAGACCTTTATAGGTTTGTTGGTTTTTTTTTAAGCAATAAGGTCTTATTATGCTGCCCAGCTAGAGTCCTATGGCTAGTCATAGGAAGTTATAACATACTGCAGCCTTGAACTTCTGGGCTCAAGAGATCTGCTTCAGCCTTTTAAGTAGCTGGAGACCACAGGTGTGCACCATCATACCAACTCTTAAGGACTGGATAATTTATAAAATAATTTCACAGCCTCTCCCAACTTTCCTTATTTAAATAAAATAATGCTCCTTTTCTGGTGAACGAGTCACCTGGAATGTTTTCTGGTGGATATTGCATCCAAAGTGACAAGACAAAAAGCAATAAAAGAAAAGCTGTGTTCTGTTACAGTCCCTCTTCCTGACTTGTTTCTTACAATACAGCTAGCTGCAACCATCCAAGAAAATAGTTTTGTTTCTGTTCTCCTTACACAGCCATGGAATACACACTCATTTTAAGGTATTCAAATAAAGTATTAGGAAGAAAACAAATCCTCTGAATACCTGACAAAACCATGTTGAACTTTCGTAACCATATTCTTGATTCATATGTATACCCCAACTATATATGTAAATCTTATTTTTTTAATAAAACTTTTTTGTGCAATCAGTACAATATGCTTTTGAGAAAAATAGAAACTGAAAATAAAGACATCACATTTCCAACTCAAATGTTAATACTTTATTACATATCCTTTTGTGGGGTTTTTTTTTTTTGAAAATGAGAACAGTTTTGTAATCCGCTATTATCAACTAACAATATCTATGTTATTTCAGTAAAATTTCCCCTCATTTAATTTACTAGATCGCATTCAAATTATCTGCCAGCTTAAAGATATTTTTTTACAGCTGGCTTTCCCAAGTCAGTAAAACCATTACAGGAAAATTTCCTCATGTAAAACCTAACTACGATCAAACATCCTGTTGACCAAATTGTATTTTTCCACAACCAGAATTTCCAAATCAGTATCCAATCTAGAATCAATACATCACTACATTGTATCTAGTTATAGCCCTCAAATCTTTTTAAAGATTTAAAAGATACTTAAGTGCCTCAGGCCTGTAATCCTAGCACTTTGGGAGGTTAAGGTGGGGGTATTGTTTGAGGCTTGGTGTTTGAGACCAGCATAGGCAACACAGTGAGACTTCATCTTTAGGAAAACAAAGGAAACAAAACATTAGCTAGGCATGGTGGTGTATGCCATTAATCCCAGCTACTCCTTAAACTAAGGCAGGAAGATCACTTGAGCCCATCAGTCTGAAGTTATAGGGAACTCTGACCAAAGTTACATTCAGCTATGACTGGGCCACTGCAATCCAGGCTGGGTGACTAAGTGAGACCTCGTATCAAAATAAACATGAAACTTAACTAAAAATTTTAAAGATTAAAGTCTTCACCGCAGAAATCAGGCCATTTGAATTACAAAATTGCTGGATTTGAATGGTTGCTTCTCAATAAGTCATTGAATTTGTTCCTCTAAGCCTTGTGTTTCCTGCAAAATGGAAGTTATACCTGAAGGGTTAATGGACTCAAGGCAAACATTTTGGACTGGTACACATTATATGTAATGTTGTTATACTTGATGTTTCATTATATTAGATACAATAATATGGTATCTATATTTGATGCCAATGTTGGCAACTAGGTTAGTGATGACATACATATTGTTTTTATTACTGAGTCCATTTTTAAAATTTTTTTCCAAGACAGAGTCTCAGGATGTCACCTTGGGTAGAGTGCTGTGGCATCACAGCTCACAACAACCTCCAACTCCTGGGCTCAAGCGATTCTCCTGCCTTCACCTCCCAAGCAGCTGGGACTACAGGCACCTGCCACAATGCCCGGCTATTTTTTGGTTGCAGCCGTCATTATTGTTTGGCGGGCCCGGGCTTGATTCGAACCTGCCAGCTCAGCTGTATGTGGCTGGCACCTTAGCTGCTTGAGCCACAGGCGCTGAGCCACTGAGTCCATTTTAAAAATACACTTTATGTAGTCTGTCTCAATGCCTAGTGATGCTATATAGTCTAATATCTGATCCCATTCACAGAAAACTAATTTTAGTTTCTAAATGTGCTCAACTTTTTTCAGTAAGTGGCTCTGTACTTTAGAATATATGGTTACAGGCTGGGCGCTATGGCTCACGCCTATAATCATAGCACTTTGGGAGGCCAAGGCAGGTGGACTGCCTGAGCTCGCAGATTCAAGACCAGCCTGACTACGAGTGAGACCCTTGGCTCTAAAAGTTAGCCAGGCATTGTGGTAGGTGCCTGTAGTCCCAGCTACTTGGCAGACTGAGGCAAGAGAATCACTTAAGCCCAACAGTTTGAGGTTGCTGTGAGCTATCATGCCACAGCAGTCTACTGAGGGCGACTAACTGAGATTGTCTTAAAAAAAAAAATTATATATATATATGTATGGTTACAGTGTATAAGCAGAATATGGAGTTACTATCAGAATAGAAACATGGTAGACTGAGGCTAGAAAGGTAAGATCTTTGAATGCTAAAATGAGGATACTGAAGGTCACTCTATAGACACAGGATGCCTCTGGATAATTTTAAAGCAATAACAATCTCATATTTGGGTTTCTTAAAAACATCACTCTAAGTAAGACTAGAGTAGGAAAAATAGGAGGGATATAAAACAGCTTAAAGGCCTCATAGAATCAGGAAGGCTTGATCTAAGGAAGCAGAAAAATAAACAGGATTCAAGAAGTATTTATAGAAGAAATACAGGGTGTCCCAAAGGTCACCATACATAGGAAAATTAACATGCTCATGGTATATTTTATATTTATATATCAACATAAAATATTAGAGAAATATTTTGTTAATACTCTGAAAAAAAATTTTTTTTTTTTTTGCAGTTTTTGGCCGGGGCCGGGTTTGAACCCACCATCCCCAGCATATGGGGCCAGTGCCCTACTCCTTGAGCCACAGGCACTGCCCTACTCTGTAAAATTTTTTAATGACTATTTTGAAATAAAGGTACATACAGCTATAATTTTCTATTTTCCCTATGTACGTGTGTAGGGCAACTTTTGGGACACCCTGTATTTTCAAGTTTGCTGATTTTTTCTTCTGCTTGATCAAATCTACTTTTGTCGCCTTCTAGTAAATTTTTCATTTTAGTTACTGCACTTTTTAATTCCAGAATTTCATTTTGGTTTCTTTTAATAATTTCTTTCTTTAATGATATTCTAATTTTGTTCATATGTTATTTTTTTGGCTTTATTCATGTCTTCCTTTAGCTATTTCAGTAACTTTGAAACAGTTGTAAAGTCTTTGTCCTTTAAGTCAGATGTCTGGTTTCTTCAGAGACCGTTTCAACTGAGTTTGTGGTTCTTTTGAATGGGCCATACTTTCCCCCTTCATGGTAAGGTTTATTATTTGTTTTTGTTGAAAACTAACATTTGCCCATGCTTGGTGGCTCATGCCTGTAATCCTAACACTCTGGGAGGTCCAGATGGGTGAACTACTTGAGCTTAAGAGTTCAAGACCAGACTAAGAAAGAGTGAGACTCCATCTCTACTAAAAATAGAAAAACTAGCCAAGCGTTGAGGTGGGCACCTGTAGTCCCAGCTTCTTGGGAGGCTGAGGCAGGAGGTTCTCTCAAACCCAGGAGTTTGAGGCTTCTGTGAACTATAATGATATGGCAATCGACCCAGGGTGAAAGAGTGAGACACTGTCTCCAAAAAAAAAGAAAAAAGAAAATTGAACATTTGAATCGTATAATGTTCTGACTCAGAGAATTAGCTTCTCCTTCTGCCCCTGGGTTTGCTGCTTTGTTTTTTAATTGACTGTGTGCTTGGGATCAGAATCAGCCTAAGGTGACAGCTTAAGGTCTCCTCTTGTCTTTTCTGAGCCTGCATTTTTCCTTGGTTATATGTAGTAGCTTTCTACTTTCCTCTAGGTGGTTGCTTTTGGATCTTAATCCTTAAATTTCTGACTCCCAAATGGGGTAATAGGGAAACAAACAAACAAAACAGATGCTGTTCCTTTAAAACCCCCTGGAAGCCGTTCATTTGATGGGTGTTGCAACAATGGCAGCTAGCCTCTGTGCCTGCACCTCAGTGATCAAAAGAAGCAATCAGCAATCAGAACATAGATAACCAGTACTTGGAAGACAAAATTCCTATTGCCCACCCTGGCTACAGCAAGCCACAGCAGGAATGTGAACGTAACTGCCTTCCACAGGGTTAGGGGAAGAAACCAGACATCTGACTAGGCTAACATTGATTGAAATTAACCTCAATTTACCAGCTGAGCTCTCCCTTGAAAGATGCAAGCATTCAAGTAGATTCCAGAGTTTCCAAATAGTTACTTCAGGGAGTTTCTGCCAATATGTATAATCCTTGTCTAGGTGGAGAGCCAGATTCCTTGTGATTGCTACTCCATCTGAAGAACAGAAAATAAAAAAAAATAAAAAAAAACAAGAATGAAGAAAAGTGAACAGTGAACAGAGCCTGAGGGACCTGTGGGACACCATCAAGAAGACAAACATAATAAACTGTGGAAGTTCCAGAGGAGAAGAAAAAAGGGGAAAAATGAATATTTCAGGCAATGATAGTTAAAACTCACCAAATTTCATGACTGACATGATGTACAAATTCAAGATCATTAAATTCCTAGCAGGAAATACTCAGAGACCTATACCAAATACATTACAGAAAGCCAAAGAAAAGAAAATCTTGAAAGCAGCAGATATAAATAATTTGTCACATACCAGAGTTCTCAATAAAATTTTCAGCCAATTTGTCTTCTAAAACCTTGGAGGTCAGAAGACCGTGAGTTGATATATACAATGTGCTAAAAGAAAAAAAATCAATCAATGAAAAATTTCATATCTGACAAAATTTGTCCTTCAAAAATGAGGAAGGTCAGGTATAGTGGCTCATACATATGATCCTAGGACTCTGGGAGGACAAAGCAGGAGGATCGATTGAGCTCAGGAGTTCAAGATCAACCCCATCTCTAAAAAAAAAGGAAAAATTAGCTAGGTATAGTGGCATGCTTTTAGTTCCAGCTACTTGGGAGGCTAAGGCAGAAAGATCACTTGAGCCTAGGAGTCTGAGGTTCTGAGACTGTAGTGAGCTTGTTAGACCCAAGCGGGGGTCTAACGTGGGATAAAGCCCCCAAGAAGAGTCACCACACTCAGGTCGATGCAAAAGCAAGAGGCAGGTTTATTTCAGACGCGTCAGGGTCCCTCAGCCGCTCGGGGGAAGGACCCCGGGCAGCTGTTACAGTCTGGTTTTAAAGGCAAAAACCGCAG
>CAUYRH010090904.1:0-10096 GCA_963574655.1 Perodicticus potto
CAGAATTTGTTTCTTTCCTGGCTATTGGGCTGCAAATGTGTCTGACTAAGTCTGTGAGTTCCAGCCCTTTGTCTCAGTTTTCATCCCCTGAGGACCAGGTGCATCTGAAGGTGAGTAAAGCAGTCTCTGCCCGGTCCGCTCTGCTGGTGGCTGCCACCAGAGAAGCCACCTGGCTTCCCCTGGCTGCCCAGAGAGACTGAGAGTGTCTCCTCAAAACATCCTCAGGGGTGCAAGCCCCACTGCCATTGTTCCCACAGCTGCAGCTGCCACTCTGTGCCTCAGGGGACTGCCTCTCCAGCTCAACCTCCTCTTGGCTAACTTTTCTGTCTCCACTCCTGAGCCAGAAAATCAGCACAGATCAGCAACAGTCTGCACCCTCTCCACAACCCTCGAGAAAATGTCCAAGAATCTGGACTCTGTGGGGGACAGGCCTCCAGACCTCAGGGTGAGAGTGGTGGGGAGTGCCGGGAATTCAAACTTGCAGGCAGAGAATATATACAGTTTTATACAGTTTTATGCCTGGCAGGAGAGTGCCATGGCACCCTAGTAGGGAAGGCGGTCCAGTTTTTAGAGAGTCTCTCCTGTGGGGTAGAGCGGGAGGACATCTGAACTCTGATCACTTGTTTGTATGGAGGTATGGAATATACTGCAAGCCGTTCTCATGGAGGAGGTGATTCCCGTCTGCTTGGCGATGTGCTCTATATCTTTTGTTTGTGTCCTTGGGGTTGCAGGTTGCCCCAGCAGGGTTGATGTGTGTTCTTTGGCCTTCTCTTTTGGATCTGATCCAAACTATTGGCTTTCTTGCTAAATTTCTATCCTTTAACTCTCCTTCTGGATGGGAGCTTCTGCAGAAAGCTGGCTCCAGACTGCCATCTTGGCTCCTCCCCCCAGGTTTTTCATAGACAATGTGTAATTGGACCTTTTTTCTTTAATCAACCATGACAATCCCTATCTTTTTATAGGCATATTTAAACCAATTCACATTTTAAGTTAATATTGATATTTTTACTGTGTTTCATTCATTGTATTTGCTATTTGTTTCTTTTCATCTCTTTTTTGACCAGTTGGATTTCAATTGACCATTTTATATAGTTCAATTTTATCTCCCCTCTTAACATATTATTTATAGTTCTTTTAGATTGTTAGCAGTTGCTGTAAAACTTTACAATATATATATTTTTTTAATAACCTAAGTCCATCTTGAAATAACACTATACCACTTGATGCATAGTGTAGGTGTCTTATAAAGAAAGATTCCCAATTCTTCTTTGATGTCCCTTGTAGCATTGTTATCACTTATTTCATTTATACATGTGCTATAATCATCCAATATGTTGTTTTAAACCAGTGGTTCTCAATCTTCCTAGTGCTGTGGCCCTTTAATACAGTTCCTGTGGGTCATGAGCCACAGGTTGAGAACCAGTGTTTTAAACAAAAAGTTATCTTTCAAAAAGGGAAACAGTTTTTGCCCATTTCAAGTGCAAGAGTGAAACATACAAAATAAGATATATTTTTATGACTAAATCAGAAATAAATTTCAGAATATAAATTTGAATATCAGTATTCTGGTTTAAGTATCTAAGAATGGAAAAACTGAATCTGATAAATAAATATCTGGTATTTGTGTTTTATAAATATACTTTTTTAGTCACACTTAAATAAAACATTGTATCAGGTTCCCATATTTTCAGGTTATCATTTTTAACTACCATTACTTACCTGATTTAATGATCAAAATTCTGTGCCATAATATATGTGTTTAAATTCCAACTATTTTAAAATGTGTCGAATGACCTTCATACAAGTTAGCTATGGTTCTGACACTAAAAATTGTGGTTGTTTTTTCTGTTTACATAACCTGCTTAGTATTGAATCCCTCTTCCTAGAGTGTCTTCCTAAGAAGAATGACATCATTACTTAGTCTTAACATCTGTAACCTGAGATTTTTAAAGGGCTTTATGCAAACTCTAATATTGTAATTTTTCTAAGCATTTTTTTAAAACGTAACAACATTACATACTAATTCTGATCAAAAAAATAAGCCATGAAAGATTGATAGTGTTCATTGGGTTTTAACTTAATGGAGCAGTTCCCTAAAATAACAGTTGTATAGGAAGGATAAAACACTAACTTAATGTGTATTCATTTTAAGTTGTTAATGTATTTTTAAATGCCAAGAAAAATGAACAACTTTGTACATTAAAAAAAAGTTATCTTTCAGAGCACTTACAAATAATAAGTAATCATTTTATCTTAATTTATTCTTTCTCTGCAATTCTTTGTTTCTTTATGTAGATCCAAGTTTCTAATCTGTATCATTTTTCTTCTTTGTGAAGAACTTTTAACAGTTCTCACAAGGCAAGTCTACTAGAAATGAATTCCCTCCATTTTTGTTTGCCTCAGAAAGTCTTTTTTTTTTTTTCCTTCATTTTAGAAGGATAATTTCACTATATGTAGAATTATAAGTAGGTCGTGTAATGGGATTGCTTATATTTTGCTTTTTGTAAAACAACCTTTTAAAGATTTCACTACCTTCTCTTCTAGCTGGCATGTTTCTTGTGAGAAATATTTTGTATTCTCTTATCCTCCTTCCTCTTTGGGTACTCTTTTTTAATTTCTTCTCTGACTTCCTTTTAAATTTCTCTTTGCCTTTGGTTTTCTGAAGTTTAATTATAACGTGCTGAGTTTGGGGTGGGGGTTGTTTTATTTTGCTTTTTATATATTTATGCTGCTTACTGTTCTCTGAATTTCCAGAATTTATGGTTTTCATAACTGCCATTCAATTTAGAAAGTTTTGGCAATTATTATTCAAATATTTCTTCTTCTCCCTTCCCTCTTTCTTCTCTTTCTGGAATTCCTGTTATACATATGCCACTTTTTATATTGTCCCAGAGTTTTTAAATATTCTATCTGAGTTTTTCCCCCCACTTTTTTCTCTTTGCATTTCATTTTGAGAAGTTTCTATTGATCAACCTTCAAACTCACTGATACATTCCTCTGTTGTGTCAAATCTACTGATAACCTCATCATTTCTGTTAGGATTTTGATTCCTAGCATTTGCTTTTGATTTTTTGCTTAAAGTTTCAAATTATAGGTTAAAAAAAAATTCTATCTGATAATCCCTAAATCTGTGCATAGCTGAGCCTATTTCTGGTGATCACTTTATTTCTTCATACTGCCTTTTTTTCTTGCCCTTTGACTTTTCTGGAAGCCAAACAAGTAATATCAGGTAATATTAAATGGGTTAGCTAGGTCGAGGTATGAGGTTTTGTGTTAACCTCACGAGAAGCATTTAGTCAGGTTTAGGGTTTGCTGCAGTGTTAGGTACCAGAGGCTTCAAATTTCTCTAGTATCCTCATTGTCTCTCCTGTTGACTTTTGAGTTTCCCATGTACCATCCCTGAGAGAGAGACTCTGTATGTTGTAACTGATATTACTATGTTGCAGCCCTATTAAAGTGGTGGTAAGATGTTAGAGAGAGGAGAGTGGCTCTGTGTAATCTTTCAATTCAGTCTCAGCCACTTAGTCTCGTGGGCCTGTCTGGGGGCTGTGGCCCTCACAGATGTGTCTATTCCTCTTCTAGTGATAATGCATTTCCCTCTCCCACCCATCTCCACTCCTCCCCTCTCACCTGCTTCCACTCCTTTCCCTGGCCACGACATTCTTAATCTGTGTCCTTGGAGCCTTACCCCTTATGGGCCTAGGGTGAGATGGTTTTATTTTCTCAAAGTCAGGAAAATTTTCCAGAACTGAGCTTGGGGAAAGTCCTTTCCCCTTGGAGAGCAGGCCTGTGTGACTGGGAGGCCTCTCAGGATGTATGAGAGCGGATATCCCTTCCCTTCCCCTTCCAGGGTTGGGAGGGGCTCTTACGGGATCTTCACCACAAGAAACCTGGTGATGTGATTTTCTAAGACAGCAAATACGTGGTAAATTTCTGAACCAAAGTACTTTTTTAAAGCAAAAAATTGCTTTGCAGTTACATTCTTGGGGAATTCACATAGATTAAATTTTGTATTTTATGTAAAACAAACATATTTTATGGGTCTTAATGATTAGCAAATGATGTTGCACCTGAATGTGTGGCAGAATACTCCAAAGTTGTGTAAGATGACAGGACACACCTTTGTTTTTAAGAGCCTTTCATACATGGCAGTGCCTCCAGCATCTCTTGACGTCACCCAATAAATGCCATTAGTACTCCTAATCACTGTGACAAACACAAATTTCACCCACATTTTCCTAAAATATCCCACTATCCTAGAGAAACCCTTAAACATGTCCACTAGGCGATTTGTACAATAATTTTCAAAATAGCATTGTAATAGCAAAATAACCCAAGTAGCTGTCAAGAGAAAAATAAATGCACGTCTTACAATGGAATGTGACTAAGCAGTGACAATGAACGGATGTGAAATGTGTTAATATCTATCAAGATGGAGAAATCTAAAGTTCGCACCGTTAAGCAAAAAAAGAAGTTGAAGAAAGATACATACCCTATGACATCAATTATTTAATTCTTTGAAATATACAAAATGATATTATGTATTATTTAGGGCTATACATATAGATATGTAAGTATAAAGACACTCATGGGAATGGTAGCAATTTCAAGAACAGTGGTTAACTCTGGGGGAGGGAGTGGCAAGAAGAAAATAAGAACAGAGATGAACTTTCAGGTATATAAACATTATTCCTAATATTTCATATCATAAGCTGGGCAATGGGAACTTAAGTATTGTTCATTATTCCTGTATCATTTATGTTTAAACATTTTTAAATAAGCAAAAACAAATATTCACGAGGTATCTGATTGCAGACAGACCTGATTTTGAATTTTGGCTGTGTTACATAAGCTTGTAAGTTGAACAAATCACTGAACTTCTCTGAATGTTAGTTAGCTTTTCTGGAAAATGGGAATGAACAGAAGCTATAATATAAAGATGCTATAGGTTGTTGAAATGATAGAATACATTCACAGGCCTTAGCGCAGTGCCTTTTTCTAGAATAAATACAAAATACTTGGAACCTTTGTAACAAGAAGGAATAACTGCTCTTCTAACATACCATATAAAGTCTTCATGATTTTTCATATAGAATGAAAACCCTTTGTCTGATCAGTTGTCAAGATACGTGTATCATCCCTAATGCAAACACTGACTGGATGTTTTCTAGTTACTTGTCAGATAAGTCTCTGTTGTCCAAATCTTACCAAAATCTTATTTATGAGGATGTATATTTATGGAAGATTGTCTGAAGGGCATGCTATTCATCTATTTTCTAGAAATGAAAAATTTTCCCCTTGGATCAAATTACACCATCTGAGACCTCTGTATCTGGATGGCATCCTTCTGACTGTTGTCAGATTTACTTGACAGAATTGAACTTTGCTGTTCCACTGTTGGGTTGCATCGAAGGATGCTGGGAGAAGCAACCAAGCAAACCCAGTCTTGTGTTTATTGCTGGGATGGCATCCAGGCTGTTATTTGCTGAACCAAAAAGTGTTTTGTATTTTTTATGAAGACCCAAGGGGGAAATTTTTTTTTCTCAGCTCAGCAAAAAGAAAACCTTAAACAACTGTGTTGCCTTTACTTTGTGGACAATATGGATCTTTTAACTGAGCATATTTTCCTGCTTACTTTAGTCTCTAAAAATATACAGCCCAGTCTGTGGCCCATCTATAGCATCTCTATAAAAACATTTAGCATGCATGCCTGAGAAGTAGGTACATTTACCTACTTGGATTTTTTTTTTAACCAATATTATCTCTTTGTCCCAACATTTTCAATGATTTGTTTTCCAAATAATTTTGGAAGCTGAGTCAAATCCTTTACAAAACAAGATAGGAAGAGAGAAAAGAGGAAAGTGAAGATAGAATAAAGGAAAGTAAGTATAAATGAGTATTAAATAAAGTAGGTTAAAACTATGTATTCCCCAAGCAGCTGGCTTTGAATTTTACAGCTAGTATATGATTGGTAAATGTTTGTTATAGTAAAAAAAAAAGGTAAAACCCATCAGCCTCTGAACTGTTCTTTTTCCTGCTGTGAGCAGCCATATGCCTGGGCTGGAAAGGAGAAAGGCCTGGTGAAACCCTGAGAAGCAAAAAAAAGAATACTTTGGTATTTTCTGAATGACGTTCAATATTTTCTAAAGCAATGTCCTAATAACTTTTCAAGGCTGACTCAAATGTCATCTACTTTAAAAAAAAAAAAAGTCCCCTCCATTGTAAACAAAAGCTTCTCTCTCCCCCATATTCCTCTGGACTTACTGCCTCTGAACACTCACGCAGAATTTGTTTTACGATAACTTCCCATGAAATAAAAATATACATATAAAGATAGATAGACAGATATTTAGAAGGGGGCAGGACCATGCCTATAGACATGGCTTCATATTCATAAGCATATTAATGATCATCTCCATAAATTAAATACATACTTTTAAATTGGTAAATGAAAATCTATTTCATTAATTTCTTGATTAATCTTGAATTAAAACCTGTTCACATGCAACAGTGAGGATGACTCTCACATGTATTATGCTATAGACTTTTGGTTCCATCGATATAACATTCTTGCCAAAACAAAGCTGTGAGGTTGGAAAACAAATTAGTGTTAGCAAGGGCTAGAGTCAAGGGAAGGAGCTTACAGCACAAGGGCAAAAGTCAAGGGGAGGAGCTGATAGCATAAGGGCAAAGGTCAAGGGGAGGAGCTGACAATTCAGGGGCAAGGGTCAAGGGAAGGAGCTGATGGCACAGGGCAAAGGTCAAGGGGAGGAGCTGATGGCACAGGGCAAAGGTCAAGGGGAGGAGCTGATAGCACAGGGCAAAGGTCAAGGGGAGGAGCTGACGGCATAAGGGCAAGGGTCAAGGGAAGGGGCTGACAGCACAAGGGCAGCTGTCAAGGGAAGGAGCTGATGGCACAAGGGCAAGGGTCAAGGGGAGGAGCTGATGGCACAAGGACAAGGGTAAATAAAATTCTTCTGCATCTTGACTGTGTGGCAATGGTTATAACAACCCTGTGTGTTTGTCACAGCTCTCAGAACTCTACCCTAAAGAGTGTGGAATTTACTGTTTATAAATTATGCAGGAATTTAAAAATATGATGGTGAGGAGGGAAACCTTTGTTGAGTGTCTGCTGAGCGTCCCATTTTCTTTTATGTAGGAAGTTAACCTGATTCTGAGACTTAGAACAATAGGGTGAGGTCTGTGTATGCACTGTCTCTTCTCCCCATGACCAAAATAGAATTGCTAAGAAATCATGGCATTTTTTTTTTCACTGTAAGGCAAGACAGGACCTCATATAGGATCTTCCACAGAACACTATAGGCAGCCCCCAATAATCTTTTGAAATTAGAATGAGCTAAAACCCATGTCATCCCAGAGAGACTCTGTTATTTGCTTAGTTGGACCAACACTAAGTGAAGGCATAAGGCTCACAAAGAGTTTGTTTACCTTCAGAAGGCTTTGTCTCCAGTGTCTCAACATAGTATATTTTAAGAATAGGGAAAATGTGAATGTCAGAATAGATCTCATTTTGTGTGCTGTGTCCACACAAATATGCGCAAAAAGTCTGTGTCTAGCCATTCAAGTGGAAGATCAGACTACCTTCAGATGTGACTACGGCATGAGGCAGGAGGTTTGGGTGCACAGGACCCGCGTGTGACTGCCAGCTGGTATCCTAAATTGCCGTAGAAGCAGAGAACGTGAGGATGGACACGGAAGATGGAAGCCAGAAATCATAAAGAATCAAATCCGATTTTGTGCTGGACACTACACTGGGCATAGAGAGATGAACAAAAATAAATCCCTGGCCCCCATGAATCTTATAATCCTGTGGAAGTAAAAGACATGGAAGAAATAATCATACAGATAAGGACATACGAGCATCTGCAAGTGCCATGAAAGAAAAGCGCAGGTGGATGTAGGAGAACAATATGGAGAAATTAACAGAGATGGATGGAGAAGCCCAGCAGAGTTTCTTTTGAGTAAGTGGCTTTTATTCTGAAGGCTGGAGAAAGAAGAAAGAGGCAGTGGCCAAGTTGGGTGGGTAAGCGTGTTCCTGACAGAGCCCTGTACTTAGATCTTGAAATGAGAGAAGGGGCAGAGCCTTGACCAACTGAAAGGCCATCGGTGTTGTAGGTAAACATCCCAGGAGCAGGTTCTGCCGGGGAAGATGGGTGAGGTGGGGTCTCAAAGGCCAAGCTGTGCTCTCTGAGGATGTCAAATACACCCTAAGCACACTAGAAATTCGTAAAGTCAAGTCACATTATCATTAATTCTCTGGACCAATGGCAGTGATAAACTTTGAGGGGTCTAAAAACCCCTCAAAGTTCCGAGATACTCTTTATTATTCTTTTCTTTTGTGGGATAGAGGATAAGGTTAAAAGAGTCAGGATAGGGTTTAAAGAGTTAGGAGCTAAGGGCAGAAGAATCTGGACAAAAGCCAAGATTCATAGCTGCCCCTGATGGCTAAAAACAGTAGTCACTAGACGCAGCACACTGCCTCAGCCCTAAGATGTGTATGAGCAGTGATAAGAAAAACGCGAGACAGTGCAGCAAACAGAATGTGTTAAGAGTTAAGTCAGGCAGTTAAAAAAAACTTCTTGTTTTTTAACCTTGACTCTCTGTCTTTTTGAAACTTGCTACAGAGAGCTATGTTTCCTATGCCTAAGATTGCAACAAAAGTCTGCGTGGAACTTTGGGACGGGTTGTACCCTGGTCTCCCCCTGCACAGTGCCTGCTGGCGTCCTCCTCCCAGGGTCCCCTCATTTCAAGGTATATTGACTGAGTAGGTGTTACTGTTTTGCACAGAGACAAGCTCTGTCTCCCTAGGTAGAGTGCTGTGGCATCACAGCTCAGAGCAACCTCAAACTCTTAGGCTCAAGTGATCCTTTTGCCTCAGCCTCTCAAGTAGCTGGAACTAAAAGCCCCAGCCACAACGACCAGCTATTTCTAGAGACAGGGGCTCAGGCTCTTGCTCAGGCTGGTCTCATGCCAGGCCAAGATACTCTTTAAAATGAAATAAATCCACAACATAGCAGCTCACAGAGCATTTTGCACCTGCCATTTGAATATCACTTGCCGCACTGTATCAATAAAGGATGTATGTCTGTCTTCTCTGCTAAAATGAGGTCTAGAGATCCACAACCACATTTTATGAATTATCTGATGGCTGGAGTTTGAAGTATGACAGGAGCTTGGTAAATATTTGTGGAATTGAAACAGAATGTCGAAGCTTGCATGCGAGTTCTGTGTTCATAGCATTCCAAGGTCAGTTTCATAAATGCATTCCATGTTATGTCCGAAAGCGACTTCTGCTCTGAAGCCGGAAGCGGTGAGTATGGAGAGATCTAGAGTTACAGATGCATCTGCCTAAGAATAAAATAACCTTTATAGAGCTGTCACGAATATATGCTGATCAGAATTACTCTGAGAATCTTCTGCCCTGGTTCCAGCAATGTGGAGCAAAACAAAGACAATGTGGAGATAAAATTACAGGTTACGAAGGATTATTTTTGGAATTTGTTCAAAAGCCAAGGCAAACACACACAAGAGAACACAAGAACAGCCAACTAGTGACAGAATTTCCTCTCGATGGATCAAGAAAGAGTCGGAAAAGGTAATAACAACTCAAGAGCAGAGACTAAATCGAGCCAAACTTCTAAAAGAAGGCAAGGTTTGCAGAGCAGGTGATGGCATCTTATGAAGGATTTGGAAGTCTCCCAAACTGAAGAGCGTTGACTGCAAACTGGGATGGAACCAGCAGCAGAGAGAAGTTACTAACAAGGTAATCCTGTCAGGTTTAATTTCGCCCTCCCTTGATTCATATTTTGAAGTCCTAGCATGTCAGAATGTGACCTCATTTGGAGATAGGGTCTTTAAGGAGGTGCCAAATTTAAAATGAGGTCATCAGGACAGACCCTAATGCAATAAGACTCGTGTCCTTTTAAAAAGGGGAAATTGTGATGCACAGATAAGCATAGAGGGAAGACAGCGTGTGAAGAGACACGGGTGAAAAGGAGAGAGACGTGGAACAAGTTCTCCACCACAGCCCTCAGAAAGAGCCAACCCTGCTTACATCTTGACCTTGAACTCTAAG
>CAUYRH010090905.1:0-29158 GCA_963574655.1 Perodicticus potto
AAATAAATAAATAAATAAATAAATAAAATACCAACATCATACTTTCAAGACTTGGAAAAAATACTTCTTTGTTTTGTATGGAACCAGGAAAAAACTCGTATAGCTAATGCAATTCTTAGTAATAAAAATAAAGTCAGGGACATCAGCCTACCAGACTTTAGGCTGTACTACAGGCTATTGTGATTAAAACAGCATGGTCTTGGCACAAATAGAGACATAGACATCTGGATCCAAATAGAAAACCAGGAGATGAAACTAACATCTTACAGCCACCTAATCTTTTTTTTTTTTTTTTTTTGAGACAGAGCCTCAAGCTGTCACCCTGGATAGAGTGCTGTGGCATCACAGCTCACAGCAACCTCTGATTCCTGGGCTCAAGCGAGTCTCCTGCCTCTGCCTCCCAAGTAGCTGGGACTACAGGTGCCTGCCACAATGCTGGGCCATTTTTTGGTTGCAGCCATCATTGTTGTTTGGCAGGCCCAGGCTGGATTCGAACCCGCCAGCTCAGGTGTACGTGGCTGGCTCCTTAGCCCATTGAGCCACAGGCGCTGAGCCTGGAAGAGAGATTTGAATGTCCTCACAACAAGGAAATGATACCTGGAGAAGGTGATGGTGCTAATACCCTGATTGCTCATAATATAATCGATATATGTATCCAACATCAGATTATACCCCATAAATATGCACAGTTCTGGTGTGTGAATTAAAATATAAATTAAAAAAAGAAATTGAAGAGAAAGGAGAGAAAAGATGGCCAAGGTCCCTGAAAAGTTGGGAGGGCTGAGATGCAGGTGCAGAATGAGATGAGGTTGAACTTGGAGAATGACATTTGTGTTCTTTTGGGATTGCAGAGAAGGAAGAGAGACCAAGCTTCATGTAAACTAGCTTGCATGTTGAGAAAGTTGGAAAATTGAGAGTAGTTAAAATCAGAAATGGTGGCTTAATTTTGCTGATGATGTAGTTAAGGCCATTCTCTGAGAGTAAAGAGGTGAACCTGGTCATGGGACTTCAGGAAAGTACAGGGGACTTTGGAAAAAAAATCTGATGATGGGGGGAAGGATAGATGAGAGTATGGGGTGATGAACTATAGATTGCTTTGGTTGCTCTCTTGAACAATTCAAAACACCTTTTAGATCTCTAGAAAGGAATAGGGACCCTACCTCTACGTATATAAAATTTCAGTCTTGAAACTAATATAACATGGGTACTCTATTGAGGCTGATTTGATTGTATTAATACTTTCTTATTTCTGAATAGGCAGAAATTCTTTTATATTCGAAGTAGTTTTCTTCAAACTTTTTTCATACGACTTCACTATAGTCATGGGAGAGAGGGAGAATCTTGGGTGTAAGAACATGACAAATTTTGCCCTGGTCATGAACCGAGATTGGCACCAGGCTCTGCTGGCTCCCAGCTAGAGGTTCCTTCCACTAGGTTATTTACATTTCATGATTTATCAAGAGCCTGTACTGTACTCAGCTTGGAAAAAAGAGTTTTGAAGAGTCCTGTGCTCACAAAACATCTGTGGGAATGCCAAAGGACAAGGTAAAGAGATACACATTTTAATATTTCATCATCTCAGCACGCAGCCTCAGAGGTGCCCGCCATCATCTCTGCCAGCAGCCGACTTAGCTGCTTCTCCTTTGGTGGCTGCTTGTTGCTGGAGCCTGTGTTTTGGTTAAGAAGATGTTTTGTTGCTGAGGACAGGTGTTTAAGATACACTGCCTGAACTGGAATATTCACAGCTATGTACTTCTCAGCCCCGCGGATCATTTTTCAAAGCTTTTCACTGCTTCTAACTCTTTGATCTGGATAAATCACTTAGCAGTGACACTGGAATCTACTTTCATAGGCTCCCATCTGTCCTTGTTCTCACCTACTGGTTTTTACTTCTCTGAAGAGCCTGACCTTATGAATTAAATTCTTTCTGATTCTAACATTAGTACTATTATTAGTTAGTGAATAACATTTCTGATTCTAACATTAGTACTATTAGTACTATTATTAGTTAGTGAATTGGGAAACTGGGGACTTTTGTTTATTGATCCTTTTATCTTCTGCTTTTTTGCCTGTAAAGGTGATTTTTCAATTTCGCCAGAAGGTAATTCTACTTCTCTTAGTAATTCTCAACAAACACTAAGCTGAGGACATTCTTTCCTATAAAAGCCAAATAAACATGAAGTTTAGAAGAGTTGTATAAAAACAAGAAGAAAGCTTTTGTGCTTCACAGTATAATTTAAATTAGGTAGAAAAAAATATAGAATAATAAAAGGGGCAAATCCTTCCACCTGTGGAGGACCCACAACAGGAACACACAGTCCCTTCTCTTTAGGAGTCTAGATGTAAGAAGCATCCTTG
This sequence comes from Perodicticus potto, assembly GCA_963574655.1. Taxonomy (NCBI): domain Eukaryota; kingdom Metazoa; phylum Chordata; class Mammalia; order Primates; family Lorisidae; genus Perodicticus; species Perodicticus potto. The sequence goes on from CAUYRH010090905.1 coordinate 2,359, forward strand.
GTTGCAACATAAATGCCACTTTCTTAAAGATGTGTGCCTTAATCTGTGACCACCCCCTTCCAGTCTCCATCAGCAGATCCTCCCATTAATCTGTGACCCCCCCTTCCAGTCTCCATCAGCAGATCCTCCCCTTGTAAAAATATTTATTTACAATTGACAAAAATGATGTGTATTTATCATGTGCCACTTTGTGGAGTGCCTAAAGAAAGCTGATTATTATAAGCAGAAATTCACATTAGGTCTCCTTTATTTAAAAAAAAAATCTCTTAGCATCCTGATTTCCTCTACATTTATTTTAATCTTTGATTTAAACAACCTCTTCAACCACACCTAGACTATAAATCCTAGGATAGAAGAAGCCTTGGTAACTCTAGTAGGTATTAAATAAATAATTGTTGAGTGAATAATAATAAGAACAGAGAATATTTATTATGTTCACTATGTGCGAGATCGCTAGATCTCTAGAATAGAAGATGTACCCTACATCTGTGGATATTACATTCCAGCCCTGAACATCATGTGATTAAAGAAATGAATATATTCTTGGTATAAAATATGGGGCTGCTTGGACTATATTAGTACTTTCTTATTTCTAAACAGGCAGAGCTTCTTTTATATTTGAGCTGCATTTGTTACATATCTTATTTTACTAATTGTCTGGTACCAAATTATTATTTGTTTTATCACAGTTACAGAGGTTGGAAGTCAAGGATCAAGGGTCTGGTGGTGATTTGGTTTCTAGTGAGATTCTTTTCCTGGGTGCTTCTTGCCGTGTGCCCTTATCCAGTGGACACCTCTCTAGGGTCTCTTATAAGAATATCAATCCCATTGGAACAGGGTCCCACAATTTTGATATCATTTAACTTTACTTTTCTACTCCCAATACAGCCACTCTGGAGGTTAGGACTTCAGCATATGAATTTGGGGTAGGGGTCGTGTTTTTCTACACATTCAGTTCTTGACATTCCATACCCGAGCATCCTCATCTCCCAAATTCAGGGGGGTTTTGCATACAAAATACATTCATTCTATTTCACCAGTTCCAAACGTCTTAACTCATTCCATTATCAACTGTATCAACTTTAAAGTTCAAAGTCTCATCTAAATATTATCTAAATCAGGTATGGGTGAGTCTTGAGGTCCAATTCTTGCTTCTAAAATACCAAGATGGGAAGGAATTGGATAGATATTCCCTTTCCAAAAGGGAGAGATAGGAAAGAAGAAAGGAGTGATGTGTCCTAAGCAAGTCCAAAATCTAGGAAGGCAAGTTCCTGTAGATCAGTGGTTCTTAACCTGTGGCTGATGACCCACAAGAACTGTATTAAAGGGCCATGGCATTAGGAAGGTTGAGAGCCACTGCTCTAGATCTCAAGGCTCAACGGTGATTTTGGTTTGCTTCTGTGCCCTCCAGCCCCACTGGGACAGCAGCCTGCCTTCAGGGGTCTCCAAGGTGGCACCCTGGCCTGTTGCCACCACCCTGTGAAGGCGATGTGGAGGCAGCCCTGGTGATCTCTGAAGTGGTTTGGGGCATTCTTCCCTTGGCTTGAAGAAGGATGCACATTCCCAGAGGAACAGCTCTGTGGTCCAGTCCTGCTGAATCCCAGAACTCTCACAGCTCCAAGTCCATCTTCTTTCCATTCCTTTTCATTTGAACCGGCAGTGTTTATGCTTATATAATCTCATAAACTTTATGAAGAGACAGTTCAGCCACACTCCCAGTGTTCTGAATAGGCTTTTTTGTTTGTTTGTTTCTTATATAAACAGGTTGAGAATTTTCTAAACCCTTTAAGTTCTAGTTCCTTTTCACTTAACGGTCTCATCTTTAATGTTGCTCTCCTCTTATACTTTACTATAAATAGTTAGGAGGACCAAATTTTCTTTCATCTCTTTGCTTGGACTTCTCAGCCCAGTATTCAATTTTCATCACTTAAAATTCCTACCTTCCCCAAAACACTAGAACATAGTTCAACCGTGTTCTTGCCGCATTATAAAAGGACTGTCTTTCCTCCATTTTCCAATAACATGCTCCTCATTTTTATCTGAAACCTCACAGTAATGGACTGTAATGTCCAGGTTTCTACCAATATTCTGGTCATGATCATATATGTATTCTCTAAGGAGGTGGAGGCTTTCTCTCCAGCTTTCCCCTTTTCTTTTTGAACCCTCATCAGAATCACCTTCAATGTCTATAATTCAATCAACAGTTCCTTCACGGCAATCTAGGCTTTGTCTAGCATGCACCTTAAAACTCTCTCAGCCTCCACCCATCACCCAGTTTCAAAGCCATCTTCACATTTCTAAGTATTTGATGCAGCAGCACCTACTTTTTTGGCACCAAAATAAGTATTAATCTGCCTAGGATGTCACAATAAAATGCTATAGATTGTGTGACTTACCCAACAGAGATTTATTTCTTCACAGGTCTGGAGGCTGGGACGTCCAATGTCAAGGTTTTAATGATTTGTTTTCTGATGAGGGCTCTGCTTCTGGCTTGCACTTGGCCGTCCTCTCACTGTGTCCTCGTGCGGTGGAGAGTGAACGAGCTCTCTGGTGTCTCTTCTTATAAAGACCCTAATCCTACACTTATGACTTTATTTAACCCTAATTACTTTTCACTCATAACATAGCTACACTAGGGATTAAAACTTCAACACATGAATTTGGGAAGGGAATACACAATAGTCCATAACACCTTCCCATCAGGCCGATGGCACTATGATTATATTTGGGGGTCATTCTTCCCTTGGCTTGAAGAAGAGTATACATTTTTTCATGAAGAGCCTGATGTTTTAGGGGTCAGAAACTTTCTCAAGGTCATAGTAGGCAGGAAACAAAGCCAGGTCATGGTCACAGGTCTTGTTTACTTAAACCAGGGCTTATAAAGGATAAAGATCTGAACTATGGTACATGCACCATGAGGGACTACAGAGTAAAGAAGCAATTAGAGGGGACTGAGTGTGTAAACCAAAGAAGATTGTTGGAAGAGAATTAATCTGAGATACTGAGTAGAAGCTGAAGGTATTACATGTAAGAAAGAGGGTTTTTTGTAGGCTAGAACAGTGGTTCTCTAACCTTGTGCCTTAGGACCCCTTCACACTCTTTTTTGTTGAGACAGAGTCTCACTCAGTCACTCTGGGTGGGGTGCAGTGGCATTATAGCTTGCAGCAACCTCAAACTCTTGGGCTCAAGAGATCCTCTTGCCTCAGTTTCCCAAGTAGTGGGGACTATAGATGCCTGCCATGATGCCCGGCTAGTTTTTCTATTTTTAGTAGAGATGGGGTGTTGCTCTTGCTCAGGCTGCTGGTCTTGAACTCCTGAGCTCAAGCAATCCACCTGCCTCAGCCTCCCAGAGTGCTAGGATTAAGGGTGTGAACCACCACTCCTCCCAGCCCCACTTTACATGCTTCCCTCCCCCCCACTTTACACTCTTAAAAAAAAGTATTGAGGATCTCCCAAAACTTTTGGTTATGTGAGTTATATCAATTGATAATTATAGTATTAGAAATTAAAATGAGAATATTTTAACATATTTATTAATTTATAATAAGCCCTTATGTGTTATCACAAATCATATATATTTATGATAAAATAGTCGCATTTTCCAAAATAAAAAATTAGGATGAATTTTTGAAATTCTTAGCATTTGAAACATTTTACACCTGTTTCTAATGTCTGCCTCAATGGAAGGCATAGATATGGAGCGTCATTATCTGCTTCTGTGTTGATTCTGTTGCAGTATGTTGTATTGGTTGAAGTAGATGAAGAAAATTCAGCCTCCCACAGATACATGGTTGGGAAAGGGAGGAGTATTTCAATAGCCTTTTCAGATAATTGTGGACATTCTGCTTTATTACCACAGAGGAACTCCAAATGGCAGTTTTTTAAAGGTTAGTTGCAATGTGAAATCTGAAACCAAATCAATGAACTTTTCATATTCTGTTACTTTAAGATTGGTTTAGTCTGCACTCTGAATGGATTTTTCACCCATGCATGATTTTGTAACATCTTGCATTGGTCATTTGAAAATATCGGTTCACTGAGTTAATACAGATCTTTCAAATGTTGACACATTTCATTATACAATATCCAAAAATCACATTCCTTAATATCACCACTCAAGTATCTCAAAGGAAAAGTCTTTAAGTACTGGGAAGCTGTCAAGCTCCTGGTGGCAGATACAAGTTTTACAAACTCCTAATTTTCATTTGAAAACCGGACTTTTATCCTCTACATCAATTACTGTTAGCTGATTTGCTTCAAAAGCAATAGGATTACTTCACATTCATTTTCAACAAAACATTTGCTGACTGCCCAAGTCTAAATAACTTTACTTTGTGCATTTTGCTTTCAAGTAAAAATTGTATTCAATGGAAAAAGCAATTAGTTGAGTTTGCAACTCAAACAATTGCTCAAGTACTTTTCTTTGTGACAACCATTGTATTTAAATATGTAATAGAAGTGCTTTATGCACTTTCCCCATTTCATCACACAGAATATTAGAAAGGATGTGTACTCAAGGTTTAATAGAATTAATAATTCTTACTCCTCTATCAGGAACATTCTTTTTTCTTTTTCTTTTTTTTTTTTTTTTTTTGAGGCAGACAATTTTATACATTTTAATACTTTGGCTAAACACAGTCATATGAACAGTGAGAAATATGTAGCCTCACTTTTTGATTTGATATAAGATTTGAAAACAGATTTCAAGAGTTCTGAGAAAATAATCAATACTTTGGTGCATTTGCAACTCCATTTTCAGTCCATATAAATATGCTACTTGCCAATTTTCAAAAGGAATTTATAGAGCTTCAGTTTGACATTCAACTTAAAGAAACACTTGATCAGTTTCTTTTTGGGGGGGATTTTCTCATTTATGGTGTGAAAACATTTGTGTTCAGCATTTAGTAGGTTTCACTTCTAAGATGCTGAGGAGCACAGTGGCTACTGGTATCATTTGGAGCCACTGCCTTGAGATTCCTGCTAGGGCACTGCTAGCACTGTTACCTACCACTGCCTTTGTATATTTGGTGCAAATGACAACATAGTATAAACAAAAGGCAAATATGTTGGGCAGCGGGGGTCCCAGTTCCCCAGTAAACAAACTCGCCTGAGCTAGAAAGTTCAACCGAGGCATGGTCGTAATGGAAAGTAAAAATGAATGGACACCAGAAATAAAACTGGAGTGACACAGGTGGTAGATAGAAGGTAAAAGTAATTTACAAAAGTTTCAGGGTAACAGAGACATTTTATTTAGGAAGAACAAAGAGAAACTTTAGAGCAGAGAGAGTTGGAAGTGGGTCTTTCTTGTGAAGGAGAAAAGGTGAGAGAGAAATGAGACCCAAAGGCCTGCAGGGATATTAAATGTTCTTTGTATTTGAAAGTGGCTGCAAGTCTTTTATTGGCTACTCTGTGCCCCAGGCAGCATTGTCCCTTTTTATTGGATATTGATTATCTTTTTCTATTGGGCATTGGTTACCTAGGTTACTTCATACCCACATTCTTATGGGCCCTCTAGACTTTCCGGTTCAGCAGGCCAGGTGTCCTTGCACCTACCTTGAAGCCTCTTTCTTAGTGTCTTTTCTCAAAAATACCTTAGTATTATTACAGAAACAATTTTGACTTTATGATTCCCTAGCAGGGTTATAAGGGGACCTTCCCCTAAGCCCCTATTCCTCAGAATCTGCAGACTGCCCTTTGAGAACTGCTAGACTCAAGAAATTATGCTGTGGGGGTGAGTTCTATAAGAGTGACAGAAACCAGAAACAAGCGTGTGCTTGGTTTGATTATAAAGTTCAAGACTGAGAGAATCTGAAATTAATATGGGGTAGGGAACAGGAAAGGCATTAACTCAGGTTGGTATGAAGGAGAAAGTTTTTTGCAAGGAGTCCTAATGCTCAGAAGCTCAGATTCTAGGATAATTTCTCTTTTAGGAAAACCAGGAGTTTCTGTAATTTGTTGAGACAAAAAATGATATTGCCTATGTTTCCTTATCTGTGAAGTAGGAATGTAAGAGTGCCATTATGGGGTGAATTTATGTATAAACAGATGACAACAGGGTTGTACACATAGTGGGTGTAATTGTTTCGGGAACAGATTTTTGCTCCAGTTACATGATGGAGTAGGGCAGCTGTTCTCACGTGGCAGCCAGCACCAAACCATCTCGGTAGCCTTGTTAAAACACAGATTGCTGTGCCCTACTCGGGAGTTTCGTATTAAGGAGGTCTAAGATGGGGCCGTGAATTTACATTCTATGTATCAAGTTCCTGAGAATACCGATGCTATTTTTCTGGATAGCACACTATAAGAAACTGAATTATAGAAATTCACACAACGTCCTTTTCTTCTTAGTTATTAAAAAAATTCCAGTTATTCATATTCATAGGTGAATGTTTACTTATTCCTCCTATTTCACCTGCTTTCATTTAACTTTGCCCAAGAACTGAAATTTTCCCTGTGTTTCATGTTTGTCTGAGCAGTAGGACAGTATCTACATTTTTTCTAACATGCTCTATTTTGCTGTACCTAATTGCTATTAAAGCTAGATGGCTGGGTTCCAAAGACTGGCCTGATTTGCTAATTTGCTAGTTTTATTCACAGGCATAATTTTCACTGGTTCTAAACTCCCTGACATATGTCATAGAGCATCATTGTTACTTTTCTGAGCTTGTCCAGCTTACTTTTTATCAGATTAGTTTTTAAGATTGTTGGTGAAGAGATGCCAAATGAAAACTGTAGGTAGTTTGAAGATTACCCGTGATGTTGCTTTGAAATCATCCGTTCATTTAACAAATATGCACACACCCAAGGCTTTGTGCTGGATGCTGAGAACTAAACAGGGGACAAGATAGGCATGGACTCCTATTTTCAGTCTCGGGACTCACCAGCAAGTCAACAGGCAATTGTAAAACAAGACAGTGGCAAGAGAAAGGTGGGGAGCAAACTGGGCTGAGGGGGGGGGACCTACTCCATGGGGGGTATGGAAGGTTTCCCTGGGTAACTGATGTTTGAGCTGAAATCTTAGGGGAGAGGTCGAATTAGTTAGGCAAGGAAAGTAGCTAAATAGTGTGGAGAGTACCCCAGGCAGAATGACCCTAGAAGTTTAATTTGGCTGATTCACTGAGTTTGGTTAAGGCAACGGTTCTCAACCTGTGGGTCACAACCCACAGGAACTGTATGAAAGGACCATGGCATTAGGAAGGTTGAGAACCACTGGGTTAAGGTGAGGAAGTAGAACATAGGAAATGAAAGAAAGGTAGAAAGATTAGTTGGGGCCTTCTACATCTTCTGGGTTCTTCAAACTCAGGCCTACTAGCACTTTGGGCTGGATAATTCTTTGCTGAGCTGGGGGCCGGGGCTGTCCTGTGCATTATGGGATGTTTAGTGACATCCCAAGCACTGTTCTAAATACCAGCAGCAACTCCTACCCCTCTAAGTTTGACAATTAAAAATGTCTCCAGACATTGCCAAATGACCCTTGGCAGAGTGAAGTTGCCCCTATTTGAGAACCACTGCCACAGAGGTTTGTGTTTATGGTGAGAGCAGTGGAGGGTGATTTAAGGTTCCTCTGGATGAGTGACATGACCAGATGTCCACCTTTGGACATTCAGTGTAGTAGCAGTGTGGAAAGAGAGCTGTGGGTTAGCAGGACTTGAGGCAGAAAACGTGTTAGGATGTTGCTATGCAGCTTGGTTGGATCTGAGGAAGTGGTGATAGTTATGGAGACAATGATATGGACTTGAGGGATAATTCACAGATAGACTCAGCAGGGTTTAGTGACTAACTGGGCAGGAGATAGTGAATGAGAGAGAGGATCAAGGCCAACTCTAGTGTTGGCCTGGGCCCTGAAGAATACCGTGGGACTATTCACCAATGAAGGGGGCACAGGAGGAGGAACAGACTTATTTGGGGATCAGGAGAGGATCGCTTGGATTTTAGATATGTTGAATTTGAGGTGTGTTATGAGAGTCAAGAGGAGATTTTCGTCTAGAGGTAGAGTTCTGGAACTTAGGCGACAGATCAGCTTCTAGATGGGGGAGGCTAAGAGAGAAAGCCTTGAGTGGAAGAGCTGGGAACTAAGGGAAGGTCTGGCTGACACTCGGGAGAGCATGGCAAGAGGGGGAGGAGGAGGGTATTCTCTCTGTGAAGGGGAGAATTCAGGGGAAGGAAGCTGGTGTGGGCAGTGCCAGAAAGTTTGGGAGGGCTGGCTCTGTGAAGAGAAGCAACTGTTCCTTCCATGGTTCAGAGCCCTTTCATTCCTTCAATGGCTCTAAGTTTCATGTGGTCCCAGATGAGGGTCATTCTGAAGTGACTGAGTCCTCCAAGACACAGAAGGATGGGACTAGTTATAAGGATTGCTGCATTTACCCCAGCTTACCCCAAGGCTAATCTCTGAATCATAAGGTCTAGAGTGAAGACATAGGCTGTACCTCCAGGATTGATGGGGGCGGGGAGGGGGGAGATGCTGAGTTAGGTACATGGACACATATCTTCCCAACCAAAGATAACTTGCCACTTCTTTAAGGAAAATTCTTTTTGAGCTAAAGGGTAAAACTGTTTACGGGTTATAAAGGCTATTTTACATGAAAAAGTAGCACTTTAATTAAGAGATTTTGTAGTTAACTCCAAAGGGTTATGATGTCATATAAATGAGTCTCCAATATCAGCATTGTGTAATATTGTATATTTTTTCCCCTGAATGATATGTGCTCCAGATCCTTTGAAGGTCCTAATGTATTATTTACATGAAACTAAAATCCACTGCATTGCAAATGGCTGTGATTTATCATGACCATTTCAGAATTGGGTCCTGTGGCCATATGCTAATTTGACTTGAAGAAAATTGTGTGCTGTGTGCTTGGATTTCATGCTTTTAAATTTCAGCAATAGTTTCAACGCTCTATTAATTAAAATAAGATGCTTCATAACTTTTCCCACATAATATGGATGCACTCCGTGGGTCATATTTGAATTAAAACCCTTAGAAGATTTACATTTTCTGGTCTGGCGGCCTCGTTTTCTAATTTATGTGTCCCATTTGTCCTGAAGGAGTTAGGAAGTCGAGATTTACAGTCATCCCAACTGGGAGAGTTAAAATTCTTGATTAAATGAGAGCTTGTTTGTGTATTCAAATGGAAAAATGTAGTTGGACAAAATTAAATTTGCATTAAATTTGTAGTGGGTTGTCTTTCAAACTTAGTAAATTTTCCCCTTTCCTGATAGTTTCATCCTATGACTATCCGCATGGCGTGAATGGGTAAACTATTTGTATAATATGGCTTTTTAGCAGTGCCTGAGTGGACCAGGATTGGGATTCTATACCAAGTTATTCTAATGAGCCTTGCTCCTGGGACTTAGTAATTGGTTCCATCAGATTCCCAGTATGCCTCTCAGATGTGGCCGTTTTCGGCTATGTAAAGAGGAAAACTAAGAAATCAGGTCTGCAGAAATAGAAGAATGAATGGCAGAAACAGAGACAAGCAGCACAAAGAGAACTTCCAGCCACTCCTGGTGCACGTCAGTCCAGAGCTCCAAAGGGGTCCCAAGACCCAGCTCATTCAGGCCTTGGCAGTCTGTCCTGCCTTCTATTAAATTACCAGGACAGACAGACAATTCTAATAAATTACAGGACAGGAAAAGAGCTACAATGCCTTGATTTCTGTTTTCCAATTAGATGTTGTTTCCACACTTTGTGTATATCCTTAAGGCAAACTCTCACCCGTATTGAATAATATTTGGTAGCTTTTGTTGAGCTAGTTTTTGGCTTAAATGTTATTGATATTTTCTGAAAAAATACAATAAGCATGGGGAATGTAAAAACGCACACAAATTTGAAAGTAGATTCTTAAAAGAAGGTTGTGTGTGTATAGAATGTGGCAGTTGGTTCCAGGTCTAGGAATCCAGGCCATTTAAATTTTGATGCGTGGACAAGGAAAATGTACAGACTCTCAGCGGTGGGGAGTCAGTGTGGTATGGGGACCAGTACGCTCTGGGGGTAAAATGCCCGTGCCAAGCCTTCTCCCTAAACACTTTGTCTCTCATTTTTTTATATTCCCTTGTCCCTTGGAATAAGTGCTTTCCTTATCCCAACAGTAGAGGGGCCCTCTAATGACCAAAGTTTTTGTGACTAGGAAGAAGATTGCTCTTAAATCTTTGACAGTTGAAGACTATTAATTGTCAATGTCTTCACAAAGTTCCTCTATCCATGGGATAGTAATTAATACAAAGTCAAATCTCACCCCAGTGTGCTAATGTGGGGAAAAAAAGAAGGAAAAAGACTATCAATCCTTATCTTGAAAATGAGACCCTGAAAAAGAGAATCCATCACTGCATTGGAAACTGAATTTATAGGAGGTCAAAGGCTAGTTGGCACTGATGACAACCATTTGCAGTTCTCATGTCTAGCAAAAGTAATGGTTTCTGGCCAGGCATTCTGGCCAGGCACGGTGGCTCATGCCTATAATCCTAGCACTCTGGGAGGCCAAGGAGAGTGGATCTCCTGGGCTCAGGAGTTTGAGACCAGCCTGAGCAAGAATGAGACCCTGTCTCTAAAAAATAGCCAGGCATTAGTGCTTATAGTCCTAGCTGTTTGGGAGGGTAAGGCAAAAAAATCACTTGAGCCCAAGAGTTTGAGACTGCTGTGAGCTATGTAGATGCCATGGCACTCTACCCAGGGCAACTGAGACTCTGTTTCAAAAAAAAAAAAAAAGAAAAAAAGAAAAAAGAAAAGAAAAGACAAAATAATGGTTTCTCTGCTTAGGAAACCAGAATGTAATAGGGTAGTAGGCAGAAAAAAAACTGTTTACAAAAGAACAAAAAGAGCAGAATAAACTATATTTCTATTTCTTTACCAGCTCTACAAGCTACTAAATTAAAGGGTTAAGAGGGAAAAGAAGGGTAAAAAATGAGACAAGAATCAGAGGCTTCTGCAGGAAGGAGGTTAAGAAGTTCCTCTCTAAGGTGGCCTGTGGAATACCAACACAAAGACGTACAGAAGGGCACGAGTTTGTCCTTGGAAGCAGAGTCACAACATCAAGTTTATCATTACTAATATCCCTCATGTATGCAGTATTTGGCATGTGTGAAATATATTGGCAGATGTGTTAGTAAAATTCAACTATCCAAAAGCCTGCGGGAGCATTGAGTTAGTAAAACAGAATCTGCATTAAAGCAAAAGTAATTAACTGACTCAGCACTCCTTCCCAGTGAAGGAACCAGATGTCAGAGACACCCCTGAAGGCCAAAGGGGGGTAAATCAGGTGAGTTTTCTGGCCTCAGTGGGAGGGATGGCACAGAGACAAACAAAACCAGGAGGACACCTTTGATTTGAGTTCAACTCAGAAGCAATGTTCTTTAACCAAAAAGCAGGGAAACCGTTGATGTTTCCATGGGGATTCTTTAAAAAGCTGTGGGTGAAGTGTGTGTACATACATACACATGTATATAATTAACACCAAGGCTTTAAATTATAGGGTGCCCCGAAGTCGCCATACCTAGGGAAAATAGGAAATTGTAGCTAAATGTACTTTTATTTATAAAATATTCATTACAAAATTTTTCAAAATATTTACAAAATAATCTCTGTGTTTGGCCACTCCTTTATAAAATTATGCAATGAATATTTTGTAAATAAAGGTATATTTAGCTACAATTTCCATTTTCCCTGCGTATTGTGATTTTTGGGACACCCTGTATTATTGCCAACTTTTATTATGTTGACCTCTGCAGGGTCCTGCAGGAGACACATTTGTGGGTGAGGCCCTGAGACTTGCTTTAATAAAGTTGAGGGTCAATAAGAGTGAAGAGCACCCCCACCTCCAGCCATGTCCTCTCCCACAGCTTCTGCCAGTCCTGGGTCTCAGGACAGCCTGCAGCATGAACTGAAGAATGTGCATGGCAAGTTGTTGGAGAGGGAAGTAGAGATGACACTTGGGTGACATGAAGGATACGAGTAAAGTGCAGTGTCTGCAACCAGAGCCTGCCTGTTCCCGGTGGGTGTGCTTTTCCTACTGAGAAACCCTTTGGTTTTAGATATTTTACAAATTATTATACAATTTTTTCAGGTTAAATTTTTCCATAAAAAATCTCTACCTAGAGTCTTAAAACATTCAGCCAAGTTGTCTATATGAAGGTCACTATGAAAGTTTTGAGGCAGATGGTGCAATGGTCCATTATACTTGCAAGAAATACCGTCCACAGTGGGGTCATTTCTGATTCACTTGCACAAAAACAGAGGCTTGTCTGGCTTGTCAGTGTCACTGGGAGGCTTCATTTGTTTCCGTCCCCGTGGGACTCATGTCAGCTATGGAGCTGGGAAGAGAAGAGAATGCTTTCAACATGATTTTCTACGATTTCAAAAGTGGGTTAAAGAAGTCTCAGAGCTTTGAGGATTTGCAGGAACATTTTGGAGACTGTATTCCTTCCCGAGCAACAACTTTTCAGGAGTTTCAAGAAGTTAGAAGAGGCCAAACTTCACTGAAAGACGAGGATGGGAGTGAGCATCCGGGAACTGCAGTGACTGAGGAAAACATCATCACTGTGGGAAAAATGGTTGGCAAAAACAGTCAAGTGACATTGAAGGACGTTGAAGCAGCACTCCAGATGGGATCACCGGCAGAGTCCAAAATCTCACGTGATGACCTTCCAGTTGGGGAAGTTTCACCCCATGGTGCCTCACACTTCAACAAGTGAGCAAAATTACTTCTGTGTTGAATGGTGCAAGAAGTGTTAACAGGTCAGAGCCCACAGAGGAGCATCTAGATGCATTTCTGAAATCTTTACTGGGGATGACTCTTGGGTTTACCAGTCCGATCCAGAGAATAGCGTCAGTCACCAGTGTGGGTCTTCTCTACCCAAAATCTACTGATGAAAGTGAAGCAGCCCCCGGATGTTGGAAAGAAAATGGTGGCAACTTTCTTCTCTAAAAACTGTCATATCACTACTGTTCCTCTGGAGGAACAAAGGACTGTCACTACTCAGTGGTACACACCAGTGTGTCTACTGAGTTTTCAGGAAGCTTCAAGAACTACAGCCAAGGAGAGGACTGTGGGGGCCCATCTTCCTCCATGATGGTGTGTCCACCCACACAGCCAATGGGAGAGGCTTTCATATCAATTCAGTCAGAATCTCTGGAGTCCACAGAGGTTATGACACATCGACCCTCCAGTCCTGACCTGGCCCCAGCTGGTTATGTCCGGTTCCCTACAGTAGAAGTCACATGTGTGGAAGAAGCTTCTCCAGCCCTAAAGAAGCTGTTCACGTCAATGAAATTGCGTTTACAGCATGTGAAGAAAATAAGTGGAAAATGGTTCACAAAATGCAAACGTGCATAGAATGTCATGGTGATTATTTTAAGAAACTACGGCAATCAAAATGATTTTATGTTTCTTAATTTTTGTTTATCTTAAAACTTTCGTAGTGTCCTGTCCATACACAGTCTCAGAGCATTACGTTTTCAATGTACTGATTCGTTGAATGAATAGTGATGTGATCTTTGTGTTAAATATGAAGATCTGAATGCCCTTCAGGTCACCTTAATTATGAAGAAATTGGCTGCCAAAGAAGGAAATGTTTCCTGAGATAATCAGTCTGCAGCTCTGGGGGGTGGGGAGGGTCTAAGTATGGTGACATTTTAGGATACAATTAAACTTTATTAATTCTGATTCAGGGAGTTCTAGAATTGGAATGTACAGTATTTTAAATGAATTTTTTTTTTTTTTTTTTTTTGAGACAGAGTCTGACCATGTCACCCTTGGTAGAGTGCCGTGGCATCACAGCTCACAGCAAACCTCAAACTCTTGGGCTTAAGCAATTCTCTTGCCTCAGCCTCCCAAGTAGCTGGGACTACAGGTGCCCACCACAATGCCCAGTTATTTTTTAGTTGTAATTGGCCTGGACTAGATTTGAACCTGCCAGCTCCAGTGTATGTGGCCAGTGCCCTAGCCGCTGAGCTATAGTCACCGAGCATTAAATGAAATTATTTTATTATATATTAAGGAAAACAGATGAAAGCCAATTCTGTGCAAATGCTAGGCTAAGTCTTAAGGTATATTGTGCCAAAGGAGCATGAGGACATTCTCAGGCTAGGACATTACAGTCACCTGGAGCACTTCAGAGAAATCTCGAGATTCAGGGAACACTCAGGTCGATGGAAGTGCCACTCAGATCAATAATGGCAATACGCACATCAGTAATGGTCATGGCCATGCTCAAATCGATGAGGGTATCGCTCAGATCAATAAAGGCAGCACTAAGATCAATGGTGGCCACACTCAGATCAATGGAGGAGGCATTTGTATGAATTAAATCAGCATCTCTGCAGGGGGCCCATGCATCATTACTCTATTATAAAGCCCACCAGGTGATTCCCACATGCAATCTTGTGTGAGGAGTCGATCAAAGGTCTGGAAAGCCTTTAAAACTATTAAGCATTGATTTAAATAAGTCCTCTCTGGGATTTGAGCTGTGCTTGGTAGATTTCACAGCTCCCCAAGTGATTCTGACGCACATGGAAGGTTTAGAACCAATGGTGTTGACCTTGCCCTTCATGTGATTACAATCCAATGAGAGGAAAAGGCGAGTTCCTCGTGAAAGCATGGACGGAAAGTACAAGAAGGTTTATTTTTAAATGCCACAAAATGAATAAAAGGCAACAAGGAGTGATAAGAAAATATAAGTAGTGAATATTTAATGAATAAAATAAAAATGATTTGTATTTAGCATATTGATTCACACGGGAACTGCATTTTTAAAGTGTAGGAATCCTTCGAAATACTTTTTCCCTTTATGTGTTTTCACCTTGTAGTCTACATTATAGATAAAATCTTGATCCTCTTACTTGCCAGAGTTACTCAAAATTCCAAAGCCGAAGAGGTGGAATTGAGAACTGGTTGTACAAATCCTCTATCTAAGCAGGCCTGCTGTCTTCAGAGGGAGTCAGGGGAGGTGGGGGGGCTCTGATGGTGGAGGACGTCCTTCCCATCCCACTGATGATGAGCTGTTGGCCTGGATGCCCAGGCAGTATTTCTCAGACATGCTCTGTTCTAGATGTTCCCCATTGCAGGATGTGTATCTTAATGCTAAAATCAGGCAGTAGCAGTCTTTTTCTAGATGGTGTGGGGGAGACTTGATGGAAGTCTTGGCAGAACTTTCTTTAAGTTTTCCTGCTGTAATCTTCTTTTAGCCCTTTCATAATTGTTATGGACAGTCTGTTAAGGAAATTGAGTGTGAGATAATATGGGATTGCAAACAAATACAGCCTTTTTTGGAAAGAAATGTAGAATACTCAAAGAGCTAGAAACAGACCTTCCATTTGATCCCAAAATCCATTACTAGGTATTTACACAGAAGAAAAAGCGTCATTTTATCACAAGGACATTTGCACTCAAATATTTACAGAAGCTAAATTCACAATTGCAAAGATGTGGAAACAACCTAAATGCCCATCAACCTATGATTAGATTAATAAACTGTGGTATATATGTATCCCGGAATACTATTCCACCTTAAAGAAAGATGGAGACATCACGTATTTTGGATTTACCTGAAAGGATTTGGAGAACATCCCCCTTAGTAAAGTATCACAAGAATGGAAAATCAAATTTCGAGTGTCCTCAATGTTAACGTGAAACTAATAGATGAATAACTACACACCTGCCAGAGAGGAAAACACGTTTAAATTCAAGAAGGTGGGAGGGAGTAGAGGGTGGGGCAAGCTCTCACCTATTGGGTACAACGTAGGGGTATAGGGTGAAGGGCCCAGCTGCAACTTGGCCTTTACCCAACAAGTGCAAACAGTGTGACCGAATTGTATGTGCCCTCATATAAATCTGAAATTTAAAAAAAAGAAATTTGGGTGAGAGATAATATGGGAGGTATCTTTGGATTATGAAAGCACTTCATCTGAATACCAATAGCCTTGGACTCTTCTGCAACAACAGTACCCTCCCTCGTAGGGTTCTGCAGACGCAGAGGAATTGGTACATGTGACTGCACTTAGTAGAATCCCAGGGACATAGTGAGCAGTCGGTCAATGTGAGTGACTGTGTAACTTCCCCACCAATGTTCCTCCCATCATCATTTGATCCCTGAGCAGGCCAGATCTCATGCTTGCCTCTGTTCCCCATCACGGAGCACGATGCTTGGCACAATGTCAGCACTCATTGGTCAACATGTTTTGAGTTCAGGATTTGCCAGCTTAGACCTGATTCAGCCCCAAAGCACATGTGCCATTACTTTACACGTGTTATATCAGTGTGTCACTGTTTCTCTGCCTGATGAAGAACTCTGTGCCTTCCGCACACTCTGCCCTGTGACTGCTGCAGAGACTGTCGCTTTAGAAGAAAGGGCCAGTGGCCCACAGCTGCCCCTCTCCCGACCTGGGGGTGGGCAGGCCACCACCCCTCTCCATCCACCTCCCTCCTGGGTAGGGCTCCCTCAAGCACAGGTAAGCCCTGATTCACCATTTCCTACAGAAGACTGACCTTAGGGCCAAAAGACTGGCAGAAGATACCCAAGTGCCCATCAATCCATGAATGGATTAATAAACTATGGTACATGTATACCATGGAATACTATGCAGCTTTAAAGAAAGATGGAGACTTTACCTCTTTCATGTTTACATGGATGGAGCTGGAGCATATTCTTCTTAGCAAAGTATCTCAAGAATGGAAGAAGAAGTATCCAATGTACTCAGCCCTACTATGAAGCTAATTAATAGCTTTCATATGAAGGCTATAACCCAATTATAGCATAAGAAAATGGGGAAAGTGGCAAGGGAGGGGAGGGAAGTGGGGAAGTTGGGGTGGAGGGAGGGTAAATGGTGGGGCCATACCTATGGTGCATCTTAGATGGGTTCAGGAGAAAAATACTAAATGCAGAATACAAATGTCTTCATACAATAACTAAGAAAATCACATGATGTCTATGTCAAACAGTTTAATGAAAATGTTTCAGATTGTATATGAAACCAACACATTGTACCCCTCGATTGCACTAATGTATTCAGCTATGATTCAACAATTAAAAAAAAAAAAAAAAAGACTGACGGATGTGACAGAGGAGGTAAGGTGAGGGAGCAGGCGTGGTGATGTGCCTGCCAGACATGTGAGCCCCCTTTCAAAACAGCACCTTGTCTGGTCCCATTAGGCGTCCTCTGAGGGAAGGTTAGTGGCATTTATGAATGGGACCCTTGCCGCTTCCACGTGGGGAAGGAGGAAGGAAATTGACAATGGCACTGAGAAATAATGAAAGTGCATTTATTTTTTTTTCTCCCAAAGAAACCAAAAGCATTTCTACAGCTATATTATCCCATGTTGCCGATTTTATGCTTCAAAGAATTGAGAATGAATACCTGGCAGTAAGTACTAAGTCTGCGTGTGGTGACTGACGGATTAAGCACGAGGAACGTTAAGGAGATTAGACCACGGACCCCCCAGCAGCGAGCGCCAGTGTTATTTTCCACCTCGGAACTGAATGAAGTTGCCTGGATGTGTCTCACCACAGCCAGGGCCATTGTAGCCCCCAATTGGATTCTTACATTACTTCTCTCTTTCAAACATCATTCACTTACTCGAGTAGTGTTTCCTGAGCCCCTTCATGTCACAGTTTGTTACAAGCTGCTGAGAAGAAGGTAAGAAAGTAGGAGACATGGTCTTTGGAAGCTTCTATTTCAAGAAAGAGAAAATTGAGACCAGGAAATAATCCTTATGTGATGAAGTTCCGTGATGACATGATGAAGGAGCCTTTGAAGTGAGGGGAGCCACTCAGAAAATAATGCTCCTTTCCAGGGTGGAGGTCTCTGTTGCCAGTCTGGGGCAGCTGAGGGCTCCTGGTTCTTAATTCCTCAGGCTGTGGTGGGTGTGGGGCTGGGGGAAAGAGTGTGGTCATTAGATTTAGTCCTGGGTTTGGATCCTGTCTCTGCCACTGTCCAGTCGTAGGGCTTTAGGCAGGTGGCGCTGATTCTGGGCAAAGCTAAACCCATCCACACCTTTCAGAAATGTGAGGAATTGCACGAATGCTCACAGCTAGCAAAGTGCCATCATTGAAAAGACCTCCATAGAGGGTGACTGTTACTCACAATAATCATTAACAGCAAAGCTGCTTTTAGGCTGCTAAGCTCATACTTAAAAGGAAACTTCCAGCAAGACAGCTCCACTCCCCTTGCTCAGATTAAACTATCTATATTATAGAATTAGTATTTCTTCTCATTACCCTAAATAGGCAGTATTATCGTGGAGAAGTGTTTAGTTCCCTTGAGGAAGCAATATGTTGTTTTATTTTCCTTTCTGTTGACATTTCTTAACAATTTCTCAGAAAGGAAGTCTCAAGAGGCTTTGGTCTACCTGAGGGGACTGTTAATCCGACAGGCCGGAATTCCAGGTCTGCCATCTTTTTGTGATTTTAGTGGTCGTCATGCTGAATGTTTTACATGATTTATCTCATTTAACACCCCCCAAAGTTCTCAGAGATAGATGTTAATCCCATTATATAATTTGGAATCCAGATTGCCCAGCTGGCTAGCTTGTGATAAGGTGGCTCTCGGGCTCTGGCAATCTGGCTCCAGAGCCTGTTCTCTGCCCGCCCCACCAAGCCAGGGCTGTACTACCTGCTCCTGCCCGTGTGGGGCTTAGCAAACCTGGGAGAATGCTAGGTCAACGTGTTGTCTCAGTTTGCTTTCTGCTGCTATAACAGAATACCACGGACTGAATAATTCATAAAGAAAAGTGGCTTTGGCTCATGGTCCTGGAGATTGGGAATTCCAAGAGCATAGTGCTGGCATCTGCTGGGGTCCCCCCATGGCAGAAGACATCACATTTTGAGTCACCATGCAAGACAGAGAGAGAAATTAGACTGGACTTACCCGTTATCAGGAGTCTGCTCCGACGAAAACCAACCCACTCCTTCAGTAACATTGTTAATTCGTCCATGAGGGCTCTGTTTCATCATCTAGCCCAGTGATTTTCTTTCTTTTTTTTTTTATTATTAAATCATAGCTGCGTACATTAGTGCAATCAAGGGGTACAATGTGCTGGTTTCATATATAATCTGAAATGTTTTCGTCAAACTGTTTAACATACCCTTCATGCCATTTTCTTAGTTATTGTATGAAGACATTTGTATTCTACATTTAGTAAGTTTCGCCTGTGCCCTTCTAAGATGCACCATAGGTGTGGCCCCACCCATTACCCTCCCTCCACCCCAACCACCCCCTCCCCTCCCTTTCCATATTCTTGTGCTATAGTTGAGTTATAGCCTTCAGACAAAACCTTTAAGTTAGCTTCCTAGTAGGGCTGAGTACATTGGATACTTTTTCTTCCATTCTTGAGGTACTTGCTAAGAAGAATATGTTCCAGCTCCATCCATGTAAATATGGAAGAGGTAAAGTCTCCATCTTTCTTTAAGGCTGCATAGTATTCCATGGTATACATGTACCACAATTTATTAATCCATTCGTGGGTCGATGGGCACTTGGTTTCCTCTTATTTTTAAGAAATCTTCGCTTGTTCTGTTGTTATCATAAAGACATTATTGCTTTATATTTCATATTTAAGTCTTTAATCTATTGGGAATTGACTGAGTTGTGATGTAAAGTAGATATTAAGACTTTTTTTTTTATCGCTATCATGTTAGCTGAGTCCCATTTATTGCCATGACCATCCTTTCACTGAGGTATCATCTTTGTCTTAAATCAGGGAGCCAACATAGTGATGTGTTTCTGTGTTCTCTATTCTGTTCCATCACTTTATTTGTTGTTGTGAGGTTACCTATATTAAGCTAATTTTACAGATGAGGAAATTCAGGCATAGGAAGGTTGAGTAACTTGCCCTCAGTCACATAACTAGTAAATCCACCCTATTAATCATTTAATAAATGTATCTCTTTAAAAAATTTGTCAAGACAGGGTTTCTCTATGTTGCTCAGACTGGTCTTGAACTCCTGGCCTCAAATGGGTCTCCTGCCTTAGCCTCCCAAAGTGTTGGGATTACAAGCATAAACCATTACACTCAGCCCATATAATACACAAATCTTTCTTTTTTTTTTTTTTAATAAAGACAGAGTCTCACTCTATCGCCCTCAGTAGAGTGCTGTGGCATCACACAGCTCACAGCAACCTCCATCTTTTGGGCTCAGGTGATTTTCTTGCCTCAGCTTCCCGAGTAGCTGGTACTTCAGGTGCTTGCCACGATGCCTGGCTATTTTTTTTTGTTGTTGTTATTGTTGCAGTTTGGCTGGGGCTGAGTCTCACTCTGTTGCCCCAGGGTAGAGTGCTGTGGCATCATAGCTCACAGCAACCTCATACTCTTGGTTTCAAGTGATCCTCTTGCCTCAGACTCCCATGTAGCTGGGATTACAGGTGCCCACCACAATGCCCAGCTATTTTTAGAGATGGGATCTCACCCTTGCTGAGGCTGGTCTCTAACTCCTGAGCTCCCTGCCTCCCAGAGTGTTAGGATTACAGGTGTGAGCTACAGTGCCCAGCAATACATGAATTTTAAGAGCAAGTTTACCAAAAGTTACTACATTTTTCTGAGGAGATTCCTGAATTGTTTCTTCAGAGAATACTACCCCTGAATTGGGAAATGGTATGAAGGATTAATGAAAGGAGGTTCAATTTAGACAGATGTGTGGGCTTACATCACTCTTCCAACATTTATTAGCAATAAGAATACAGGCAATTAAGCCCATCAAAATGTTTCTTAGACAAAACCCAGTCAGACCACATATATATAACCTAGCACATGGAACTTAAAAATGTAATTGGTTTCCTAGTTCCTGGACAAAACTGCTTAAACTTGAAGAAACATATTGATGGATTTTCTAACATTATATATTCTGAGCACTTTTGGTGTATTTAGTTAGTTATTGGTTGATTTGCTTTGGGGGTTGACTCTAATTTGAAATCAAGTTTGGGGCCTTACTAAGAAAATAATGAATAGTTATTAATAACTAATGACAAAGAAAAAAGGAGAACGAATAGAGCTGAGAAATAAAAAAACCTACTAGTACTTCTGGCTGGATTCACAGTTAGCTGTAAAATCTCAATCTTTATTTTCATTTTACTTTGCAAACATCAGTTATCCTGAGCTGTAGAAGAAAAGTACACAGAAAACTAGCCACTTGCCTATGGCATTACTATTAGATTAGTGTCGGATTAGGATGTCTGGCCTGTTCCTCAGCTTAGACACTTGTATTGCCTAATATGCTCACAGGAACCTATGATCACTGAAGTAGTTTTTAGGGCAATTTATGCCTCCATCAAGGTCCTTTTAAAAATCATTTCCCCTCTCTTTCCTGCTTCTCAGCTTTTACCTCTTCTGATTCTCTTTTCTCCTTCTCAACTTTTCCCACTTCATCTCTGCTTGTGTTTAAACCCACCTGCGCATGATACCGCCCGATAGCATTGGCTTAATGAAATGCTATCTCCTACATCAACCTCAAGCAGCATTTTGGAAGTAGACTGATCCTGAATCAGTGAGAAGCACTTGTACAGCAATCCACTGTGCTTTGCAAAATTACCTCGATTTGAGAGGTAGTCCACAATTCTCAAATATCTGCAAAAGGCAATTATTTTAAATTTACTTTAAAACTGCATATGGTGGCACTCATCCTGTCATGGTAGAGGAGGGGGCATACCAGCCCTTAGCCCCACTGGGTGCTGAGATTCACCCCTGCTGTGGACAGATGCATTGGGCATCCCAGACTGACCCCCAGAGATATTTATATCATCCCACCAAGTCCCTTTATTTGATTCAAGGCCCCTGAAGCATCCTTCCAATTACAATTTCCAAGAGATGTGCCTTTGGTGAGAGATAAAACTTATCCTGTATTTCTTCTTTGCTTGCCAAAGAATAGGAGGAATTGAAATTTCTTAATTTCACTGAAGTAGTTTTTAGAGGCAATTTATACCTTCAACAAAAACAGGTCTTCTTAAAAAACATTTTTCCCCTCTTTCCTGCTTCTCACCTTCACTGATTTTTTGTAAAGCTTGAGCTAAGGCAATTCCTCCGAATAAAACATAGGAAAGAAGCACGAAATTTTCTCTGGAGTCACATTCCAAACTGATGGTTAATATGTAGAAGTCATCTAAATGGAATAAAACATTTAATTTCGGAATGTAAAGAGTATGTGAGGACCATTTTAAAAAGCAGGAGAATATGTCTTATCCTAACCATTTTTCTTCTACTTTCAAAATCTGAGGCTGTTTTGTAGCTTTATTAAATGGAATATGCCTCAGGCTTTGCTTTTTAATAATTCAATTTTCCCTGGAACTTTCATTTTGAACCATCCTAAGATCTAACGGTGCACTGGAATTTTAGGCATGTGAGGAGAATAATGGAGAAATTTATTTGTGTTTACTTTCCCCAGTACTTCAGAGAGCATTACAGACAGGTCTGACA
Source organism: Perodicticus potto (assembly GCA_963574655.1). NCBI lineage: Eukaryota > Metazoa > Chordata > Mammalia > Primates > Lorisidae > Perodicticus > Perodicticus potto. Next base: position 24,753 of record CAUYRH010090905.1, read on the forward strand.
CCATCTAAAACCCAGGGCCCTTCACACTTAGGGTAGAATGTAGGAGATATCAACCCTCGTGTCCCCATTCAAGACAGGAATGGGGCTTATGCTTCGGAGCAAAGAAAAAAATCTGTAAAGAATAGTGGCGGAAGGCTTTTGTGTTAGGATGGGAGAGGAACACATCTGGTAGGGACAAAACCAATGCTAGCTTTTCTTATTCCTTGATGGGGTCTAGAACTCAGGTCTAGAAAACAAAAAGTGGTATCTAGGATTTAGAACTGAACGTCTCTGAAAGCTCCTGGTCTCTGTCCCTGATGCCCCCCCTTGTTCTCTCTGGTCCCTCTGCCCTTTCCCTACAACTAACATCAATGAGGAAAGGAAGGCCTTCCAGAACCTCTGTCAAATGCTCAAAATTCCAGGAGGTATGTTAGTTGGCAAACCAGTTACTGGAATCTGTTTCCTGTTGGCAACGGTTTCTCAGTAGTGCCTGGAGGACAAAGGCTTAGTTAAAAGTCTAAGCTTGTTTAACACCACTCTGGCTCTGAGTAGCCAGTGCCAGAGCTGTATAATCACATCCCCATGCTATCACCAGCAGGGAGGCTTTGCTTTGGTGTCTAGTCTGTTCCATCTCTAGACAAAGCTTCATCAACCACAGATGTAGCTATGAAGTCTATTTTAAAATCTGGAGCTTAATCCACATAAAGTTGGAAGAGAAATGTAAACTTGTAAGCAGAAGTGAGGAGAAACTGCCACAGAGGGGTAACAATTGGTACTGAGAGACTTAAATCATTTATCTGAGTGTATCCTGGGGAGATGGGGGATGGGATGATGAGTTTCTAAGTCTTCTTTGGTCACATGCCCCAAAACTCAGCTCTCAGGAAAATCACATTTCTAACCATGCTACAATGAGGACATGTGTATCACGTGGAGGGAACAGGGGTTATGTAGGCAGGTACCACCAATATGCTAATTTTCTTTTCAACCTTTCCTTCCTTTATTGTTCTTGTGAAAACCATATACCACTATAATATTCTTTTCTCAGACTGCAGGCTCCTTGAGGGTTCGAAACTCTGCTTTTTCTTCCAGGTATGCTGAGCATTCATGCAATACAGTTATGGCGAGAATGAACAACATTTGCAATGAAAGACCACAGAAAGTTTCTTTTTATTTCCAAAATTAGAAAATCATTAGCATATGATTAACTATTTCTTTTCTTTCTCTCTCTTTTTTTTTTTTTGAGACAGAGTCTCATTCTGTCACCCTCGGTAGGGTGCTGTGACGTCACAGCTCACAGCAACCTCAAGCTCTTGGGCTTAAGCAATTCTCTTGCCTCAGCCTCCCAAGTAGCTGGGACTATAGGCACCCACCACAACTCCTGGCTACTTTTTTGTTGCAGTTGTCATTGTTGTTCAGCAGGCCCTGGTCTGGGTTTGAACCTGCCAGCTCCAGTGTATGTGGCTGGTGCCCTAGCTGCTGAGCTATGGGCGCCAAGCCAACTATGTCTTATTTGAAGAATATTTTAAATAATGAAAGAAATCAGAGAACTTTCAGAAGATAACTGGAATAGTCAAAATCCTTTTTCCATTTTCATATGTGCAATAGTAAACTTTCTGTGTCCACTTGCCTAGGCTTCAGTGCCTAGATATTTGATCAAACACTAGTCTAGATGTTGCTGTGAAGATATTTTCTAGGTGTCATCCATATTTAAATCAGTAGACTTTGAGTAAAGCAGATTACCTTCTATGATGTTGGTGGGCCTCACCCAAACAATCAAAAGACTTAATAGAAACATCTGAAGTCCCTAAGGATGAAGGGATTCTGCCTCCAGTCTTCCTTTGGACACAAGCTGCAACATCAACTCTTCCCTGGCTCTTCCCTGGAATCCTGTAAGCCAATTCCTTAAAATATGTCTCCCTCTCTCTCTTCCATCCCCAGCCTCCAGCTTCTCACCTTTCTTTCCTTCTCTCTCTCTCCTCTCCCTTCCCCCCCAAATTCTATTTGTTCTGTTTCCCTGAAGAACTCTAATACAATATGTAACAGTTACCTTTTTAGAAGGTAACTGGAAATTGACAAGGAACATGTTGGGTATTGGAGCTGCTGTTGAAATGTTATAAGAATAGGCTATATATACCCTGAGGCTAGAGGCCTAGAGGAGGAGACGGGGAAAGACCTGGAGAGGAACAGAGAGAGCTTCTCTCTCCCCACTTGAAATCTCTCCCTCTACCAGGAGCTTCGGTGTTTTCTGTATTCTTTTCTGTAAATCCATTCTGTCTTACCATGGAGGGATGGGGGGTCGAAATAATGTAATGAAGAATAATAAAATGCATGTATTTAAAAAAAAAAAAAAAGAATAGGCTGAGGCAAGAGAATCGCCTAAGCCCAAAGCTGGAGGTTGCTGTGAGCTGTGACGTCATGGCACTCTACTGAGGGTGACAAAGTGAGACTCTGTCTCTAAAAAGAAAAAAAGGAATAGGCCGGGTGTGGTGGCTCATGCCTGTAATCCTAGCACTTTGGGAGGCCGAAAAGAGTGGATTGCTTGAGCTCAGGAGTTCAAGACTAGCCTGAGGAAGATCGAGACCCTATCTCTAAAAAATAGCCAGGTGTTGTGGCGGGGACCTTAGTCCCAGCTTCTAGGGAGGCTGAGGCAAGAGGATCACTTGATCCCAAGAGTGGGAGGTTGCTGTGAGCTATGAGGCCACAGCACTCTACCTATGGTGTCAAAGTGAGACTCTCTCTGGAAAAAAAAAAAGACTTTAAGAATGAGTCTTAAGGGGAAATGTGAGAGGCACCTGAGCATTTAATCTCCCCAATGGCTCATTGTCCATAGCTCAGTGGTTAGGGCAGCAGCCACATGCACCAGGGATGGTGGGTTTGAACCTGCCAGGGCCTGCTAAACTACAATGACAACAATAACAAAAATAAAAAACAGCCAGGCATTGTGGCTGGGGCCTGTAGTCCCAGCTACTGGCAGGCTGAAGCAAAAGAATTACTTAAGACCACGAGTTTGAGGTTGCTGTGAGCTGTGACTCCACAGCACTCTACCAAGGGTGATATAGTGAGACTCTGTTTAAAAAAAAAAAAAAAAAGAAAGAAAGAAAAGAAAAGAAAGAAAATCCTTTTAATGTGATCACTGTGGATCTCACTTTCAGCCACTGACCTTTAAGGGAGAAGAGTAAATAAGCCCCACACTTAGGTCTACTGACAGATTATCTAGTAAGACAAAAGTAGCTTTTAATCAGAGAGGCATGTCCCAACAAGTAGCAATGTCTTTTCTCTCTGACTGCCTGATTTAGTCATAATTAAATTTGTATTGACTGCTGACTATATTTAGACTGCTGAATTAGGTGTTGTTGGGACTGAACAAGAAATAAAAGATGTTGACCCTCACTCAGCCTACCTACTGAAGAAGTCAATTTAGGATTAAATCCACATTTAATTCTAAACAGCAAATCCTAGACAGCAAATCAATTATAATATTGCATAAAACTATTATTGTCATAGAATATCAGGTGTTTTTCAAATGAACTCTTTTTGTAATCTCAGCGTGTGACTCAGTACTGAATTTTTTTTCTAAATTAAAACAAATAACATTAGAGGTTTTATTACAGTTCCTGTAACAGTTAAACCTCTTTATAAGTCCAAGACTGACTTCATGGAATCATTTGGGAAATACCTTAGGGAGTTTTAGATGAACCAGACCTAGACTTTTTCTTAATGCTTAATGTCCTAAATTATTTATTTTATTTTCATGTTCCTTATATGTAGAAAACATAAATCTTAATAGAAGTTTATAGTTTACTATTGTTACAAAGCCCAAGGCCTTTATTTTACAAGTATTGGAACTCAGTTCCTGGAGGTAAAATGATTTGCTAACAGTTACTCATTATCTAACTGAGTCTCTTAACAGCTCTCTGGACAAAGGCCAATATACTGAGATAACAAGAATTGCAGAGGACAAAGAGTTTAATATTACAAGGTGTCAAATGAGGACATGGGAGAAATTCCTTGATCCATCTCCTGAAGAATTCTGGGGCTAAGATTTTTAAAGGTGGTGTAGTGAACAAAGGGCTAAGGAATTGAGTCTGGCTGGGGATGAACTCACTGGCTTGGGAAGCAGAAATTGACTTCTTGGCTCAGACGGTCCCTGGGTAGAGGGTTGTGGATTTATCGGATTGGTTCCCATGCACGGTCACTGGTCAAGTTGACATCAGTTGGTCCCCTTGCCTTGAAGGAGGAGTCTGGAAAATATCTCAAAGATCAGTATTAGGTTTTATAATAGTGATATTGATGCAGGACAAGGCAGCCCTACAACTGCTGCCTTGGCCCTGGCAGCGCTGATGCTGTGGCAGATGGAGAAACCAGCGTGTGGAAGGGCTGGACACCTGTGCGGAAGACACTGGTGCCTTGCTGTCTCCTTCCCGTGC
>CAUYRH010090914.1:0-87742 GCA_963574655.1 Perodicticus potto
TGTCACCCTGGGTAGAGTGCTGTGGCATCACAGCTCACAGCAACCTCCAATTCCTGGGCTCAAGCAAGTCTCCCGTTGCCGCCTCCCAAGTAGCTGGGACTACAGGCGCCCGCCACAACGCCCGGCCATTTTGTGGTTGCAGCCGTCACTGTTGTTTGGCGGGCCCGGGCTGGATTTGAACTCGCCAGCTCAGGTGCATGTGACTGGTGCCTCAGCCTGTTGAGCCACAGGCCCCGAGCCAAACAGGTTTGTTTGAAATATTTTTTCAATTTTATAATTATTATTTTAGGAAACGTTCACTGGATCACATCACACTACCAGCATGACCAGAAATCTAAGTTTACTTTAAATTTTAGAGATTCTCAAGTAAAATAAATTTCACCAAAATCCTTTGTTCTTGGCTTACAATAAAAGGTAAAGTGTCCAAATGATTAAAGCTTCAAATCCTTACTTCTGTAGCATTATGAATTATTTTCTAAATTCATTGTTGACTTTTTTTTCTAGAGTAACTCCCAAAATAATCTCTTAGGTTAATAATATCACAGACTTTGCCTGAGCTAGCCTTCTGCTCACCAACAGGTCATATTCCTCTTTCACAACATGGAATAGCTTCTAGGAAGGAACTGCTTCACCAGGAACTAAATTTTTCCAGTCACCTTTTCTCCTGGGACCCTTCCCAAAGAAGGTGAATAGAAACAATTTGGGTCACAGTTAGCCCCTCCTCCCCCATAGGCAGCCAGTTTTGAATATTCAAAATAGCTACTGCCCTCTAGCAAGTACCAACATGAGAGGTGAACGTTTGGTAGTATCAATGCTAGAGAATATTTTTTTTAATTAATCAAAAAATGAGTTTAAAAATAACTACAATTCTCCCTTTTCTTTGTTATAGAATATGAAATTATTGTCTGGGCAAAGACGGCTCTAGAGGCAAAATTACATCACATACCCCATTACAAACCATCATCTTATATTCTTAACTGGGAACTTGGGGCTAAATAAAAGATATGTGGTCTCAGGCAGCGCCTGTGGCTCAGTGCATAGGGCACTGGCCCCATACACTGAGGATGGTGGTTCAAACCTGGTGTGGGCCAAACTGCAACAAAAATAGCCGGGCGTTGTGGCGGGCGCCTGTGATCCCAGCTACTCGGGAGGCTGAGTCAAGAGAATCACCTAAGCCCAGGAGTTGGAGGTTGTTGTGAGCTGTGTGATGCCATGGCACTCTACTGAGGGCGATAAAGTGAGACTCTGTCTCTACAAAAAAAAAAAAAAAAAAAAGGATATGCGGTCTCTTTGAAACAGATGGTAAAGTGTGTGGTGTGCTGAGATTAAAAGGAGAGTAGGAGTGTATGGGCCAAAATATGTCTTCAACACTGCAGTTTGGGCTCAAATACAACATACACCTTACAGAAAGCTTTCATACCATATTCAAATCTCACTTGCTAGAAGAGATGGTCTTCTGATACATGTGTATTAATGGATTGGAGACTGAAAAAAGTAGAATCTTTAGGATGAAAGATTTTAATCTTCCATGCAGAATGAAGTTGAAGTGAGAATGGATATGATGGATGTATATTTAATCTTTGGAAAGTTAAGTTGAGCTTTGTTATATATGAAGATACATGAAACAAAGAATAGTATTTCAATTATTTACATTATAGATTAGCTTAATTATCTTTTCAGCCATCTCTCTTTTGTTTGGGATAATAGAAAAATAAGTTTGTATTTAGTACTCTGATTCCGCAGTGGGAATAAAATTATTGACCACAATATCCCAATATTGAATGTAAATTGATTCTTGATCCATAAGGTTCAGTCCCCAAATAATTATATATTAATCTATTTCCAACAAGAATATAAAGATATATTTCCATTGGAGATTTGCATTAAGAATATACTGAAAAAACATATATATTTTTATAGTGTGCATTACTGATTGTCTAATATCCATTCTTCCCTTTCATCTCATCTCTAGCAGAGTTTCCTTTTTTTTTTTTTTTAATCTGTATCCACTCTTTCTTCCTATAATCCCCGTGTGTCGGGAGAGGCTGAACTCAGCTCCAGATGCTATATTAGACTTCAGCGATTGATCCAAGAGTCACCGAACCCTTCCTCATCAATAAGGTTGGCTTAAGAATAGACATGTGCCCACTTTGAACAAATGAGATATGAGGAGAGATTTTCTGGGAATCTATGACACAATTAATCCTTTATCCTTTGAAAATAATTCTTTAAATGGCCCATCGTCCATTCTGTGTTATTATCATGATTTGCTATAATGTCTGGGACTGAGTAATTAACAATCTCAGATGGAAAGAGGAATAGACAAATGAGTTACTGAAAAAAAGGAGCAAGAGACAGTGGATTTACTGTTATTTATTTTAGTCTACAGTAAATATAATACAATAAATATAAAGTTCTTTGTTTAAAGCAGTTTTATATTTGTTGCTCCTGATGGCATATAAATGATATAGTGGAAGTAATTTTTCTTAATATGACAGGTTTTTTCACACAAGTATTTCTCCCTATTTTTTTTTTTACCTCAAGTAGTCAGGCGATCAGAGAGCAGGTCTTTTAAATTATTTCAGAGCTTGCCTTTGTCTTATGGCTTTTCCACTAATCACAGAGAGATATCAACATTGTGTGTATTCTGGATGCCAACATGTGAAAAATTAATTTCTGCTGGAAATCGAACTTTGGACTTTTATATCTTAAAAATTGAAAGTAGAAATTTTATCACTTTAGCTAAAGAAAATTTCTAATGGCTTTTTACTACTTATGTTGATGTCTTGTAAGCAGTTTCTTTTGTCACAAAATAGATAATGTTTTTCTGTGCTTTTTTTTTTTCAGATGTTGCCATGAATTTTTTTTTCTATACAAGTCATTTGAATTTAAGAGCCCAAAGGTTTCTAAATGTTATCCTGCACTGCAGAGTGGAGTTCCTATTCACAAGAAGATAAAGTACTCTCGGAAAACCAATAGATCATGGTCTATTTTGGTATTAATTTGAATTAATCTTTCTATCTGTCATAGGCAATTGATATATTGTTCATTCTGAGACTGTCTTTTGCATTTATCATACACCAAATCTATGCACTATAGAAATATGACTATTTGTAGATTTAAAAATAAACTATGTGTTTAGTGAAATATTAAAATACAAAACATATGGGTACTGGTAAATAGGAAAGTTGTTACATAGGGATGCATATAAGAAATAATAATAAGTCCTTGCTATCAAAAGAAATAATGGATTAATGAAGATAGAGAGTATATGTGGACAAAAATAATGCAAAATAAGGGGAAAAGATGTTTCATTTTTGTTTTGTTTTCTATATTTTTTGTTGTGTTTAGTTTTTTTGTGTGAATTTTTTTCTCAATGAAGCTATTACAAAAAATTAAAGACTTCATTAAAATGTCCTCTGGGAATTATCTCAGCACTCAGTTGAGTAACATGATGTGTTTTAAATAAATTATATGCAAATCTGTATGCATAACTTGGGAGATTTATAAAAAATGCAGATCCTTGAGTTTTTATTAATTAATTATAATTTAGTAGACCCAGATTGAGACTTGAAAAACTTTATTATGGTATTTAAGTCTCTGTGTCAGCTTGACTGGGTTAAAGGGATTCCTAGATAGCTGGTAAGATATTATTTCTGGATGTGTCTATGAGTTTCCAGAAAGGATTAGAATTGAATTAGCAGACTGAATAGTGCCAAATAGGTACATGAACAAAGTGGCCATGATGACAGGGATCAATGTCATGCATGGGATCAACAACATAGACTTTCACTCACCAAGGCTGATGTGGCTACATTCACTACTTAGTGCTCATTCTGCTAACAACAAGGCCCAGCACAGGGCCCTCAATATGGCACCATTCCTTGGGGAGATCAGTCAGTTACCTGGGAGCAAGTTGACTATATTGGACCATGCTCATCATGGAAGAGGTAGCATTTTGTTGTTACTATAATAAACAGCTACTATGGATATAGGGCTGCCTTTCCTTTACCCAATGCATCTGCCAAGACTTCCATTGGCTGACTTACAGAATGCCTAATCTGCTTAATTCGTAGAATTATGATATTATACACAGCATTGCTTCTGACCAAAAGACTGACTTCACAGCCAAAGAAATGGAGCAATGAGCCCATGCTCATGAAATTCACTGGTCTTATCATGTTTTCCACCATCCCAAAGCAGCTGGCATCAGAGAATAATGGAGTGCCTTTTGAAGTTCAGTTACTGCAGTTAGGTAACAATACTTGAAGGCCTGAGGCGAGGTTCTCTAGAAGGCTATGCATGTTCTGAATTAGCAGCTATTAAATATCTTCTCTGATGGCCACAATTCATCAACCCAGGAAACAAGGTACAGAAATGGTAGTGGTACCCTCACCATTACCTCTTGTAATCTCCAAGCAATATTTTTGCTTCCTATTCCCATGACTTGCGTTCTGCTTGCCTATAAGCTTTAGTTCTGCATGGAGGAATGCTTCCACCAGGTGATATAACAACTGATTCCATGAACTGGGAGTTAAAACTGCCGAGTGGCTACTTTGTGTTCCTCATGCCTGTGAGTCAACAGGCCAGGGAGGGAGATATGGTATTGATGGGGTAATTGATCCAGACTACCAAAGGAAAATTGGAATGCTACTCCACAATGGAGGTAAGGAGTCTTAAACATAGGAGATCCCTTAGAGAATGGATTAGTGTTTTGTTTTTTGTTTTTTTATGTCCTATTGATTAACACCTAATCCTGGAAGAACTACTAACGACCCAGACTCTTTGGGAATAATAAAACTTTGGGTCATCCTACTAAGAGCCACAACCAGCAGAGGGTCTTGCTGAAGGCAAAGGGAATACAGAATGGGGAGTGGAAGATAAATATAAACACTAGCTGTGACCACAAGACTAGTCACAGAAGTGAAGATTATAATTGCTATGAGCATTTTCTTCATATGTTTGTATGAATATACATATATTGAGCAAATGTCTTTGTTTTCTTTCTTCTTATTCTATTATCAGAGAACATAAGATGCATTATCCTTATATCAGTATTTATGTATTATTAATTTTACATTATTCCATTTAAGTTATGGGATATTAGGAGAAAAGTAAACATCACTCAAAGATTTTACCTCCTCTCTGAGGAAGGCATAGTGTGTTTTTGGTTGTGTAAAGGATAGTTTCATCATATTAGGTGGAATTATATCCTCATTATTTTCTTTAACTGCAGAGTAAGTTTGGTTTGAGAAGGGGACTATGGGTGCCAAGTTACACGAGGTTGAGCTTCTTGGATTTTCCTTTTGTCTTCTATATTCTAGAGTTGGAGATACCAGGAAACCTTGACATGTAAATGTAAGCAACAACAGCAAAAGCCTGCTCTTTGCAGATAAAGCGGGGCGGGGGGTTGGTTATCAAGCCAAAAAGACAATGCACTTTCTATTCAATCTTTAGCAGCTCTTCATGGTGCAGACTAGGGCAATCTGTCTGAATTATGTAACAAGTACATACATCTAAAAACTGAACCCCAAAGACATGAAGTAAAGACATGGAATCAACCTAATTGTTCATCAACTGATGAGTAGATAAGGAAAATATGCTATATACACACCATGGAATACTACTCAGCCACATAAAAGAATGAAATAATATCTTTCACATTAACTTGGGATGAAACTGAAAGCCATTATCCTAAGCCATTATCCTGAGTGCAATATCTTAGGAACAGAAAAGCAAATACTACATGTACTCACTTATATGTAAGTGGGAGCTCAATGGTTATACATGGTCATAGAGAGTGCCTTGGAGACTCAGAAGGGGGATGATGAGGGGGCGGGTGAGATATCAAAAATTACCTATCAGGTATAATGTATACTGTTTGTGTGATGAGCACTCTAACTCCCTGACCACACCATTCATCTTCACAGCAGTTCACCTTTGTATCAGAAAATCACCTGTGCCCCCTAAATCTATTGAAATTAAAATAAGCAAATAAATAAAAGTTATTGATATTAAAAGCAAAAATGTTTCTATTTCAGTGAATCAAAACAGGTATCTTTAAGAAGTTCTTAGAAAGTATTATTTGACCTCAGTCAAAGGAAAAAAATCAATTTTATAGATTTACCTCTTTTGTTATTAGATAAGCAAAATGATAGATCAAGTACATATTATGGCAAAGATAATATAAATGCTATGCATCTATGCCTCCCAGTACATGGCTAAGTGTATACATAGGAAAACATGTAAGAAAATGGAATATAACAAGAAGGTCCTATGTCTCAAAATTATATAATTATCATCATATAAATTCCAACTCTTTCTATATATGGTCATTGAAAAGAGATAGGGAAAATTAGGTTCTCTAAATATTTTATTTGCAGTATAAAGAATTAGGTAAATATATTGATTATGATGCACTTATTTTAGGCATGTCTATTAACACTACTACAATTTATTTATTTATTTATTTAGACAGATTCTTGCTCTGTTGCCCCAGCTAGATAGCAGTGACATGACCATAGCTCACTGCAACCTCAAATTCATGGGCTCAAGTGATCCTCCTGTCTCAGTTTCCCCAAGTAGCTGGAACTAAAGGCATGCTTCTCCACATCTGGTTAGTTTTTTCTCTTTTTAGTAAAGACTGGTTCTCACCTTTGTTCAGGCTGCTCTCTAAATCCTGACGTCAAGTGATCTTCCTGCCTTTGTCTCCCAGAGTGTTTCCCAAATTTAGGGACCGTAGTTTTTCTTTTAGCACTTATTTTCAGGGCAGCTCAGAATTACTCATTTTCCTGGAGTAACTTATTTTAAGTTGAGACACAGCCCTGATGCAGCGTTCGTGGGTGTAGCTGTTCCCAATTAGGAAGCTTATACACTAGGCTTACTAAGTTTTATTCTTTTTTCCCCACATAATTCTACAAAAATGGATCCTTTTACACGTAGGTTCATGTTTATGTAAAGTGACTAGTTTGTATGAATTCTTTCTCAAAACATTTCCACAGAGTTCCCTCCAGGATTACCTAGCAGAGGGCCCAGAAGGTAATGAGGGGAGGCTGAGCAGTGGATGTGCTGTGACCTCCCTTCCATGGTCTGCGAAGCTGGATACTGTTCTCTGATTCACATCAGAGTGAAGGGAAGCAAAGAAGTGAGAAGATGGATGGGGTGGGAGGGTGCTGGAGAAGAGACAAGAAGTCTTGCAGAGAAGTGTCAGCAGCTGACTGTAAAGGAAGAGTAATCAGAGAAGCATGTTTTGCACTTTGAGATACAAACTGTAAGAGAAAAACGTATTGTTTATTTCACAGTCACTCTTTTCTTTGAATCAATTCAACATACAAAAGAGTTTGCCTCCCAACCAACATTAATTTTTAAACTGCATTTATTGCTATTTTGCTTTTATTCAGAAATATTGATGAGATGTTGCCATCTGATGTGATTTCTTCCCCAAATTGCAGACAACTCATGGTAAACCTCTTAATGAAGAATAATCAAGAATTTCTGGGCTGGAAAAGACTTTTTTTAAGTCATTCAGTAGGTTAACCATTCAGCATTGTGTCAAAATATATTCCCTGTTTATCACGATTTCAAACATCCTGACTGCTATTATATGAATATTACTGCACATGTGATTAGTAGAGTGGAAAAGTGCGACTACTGCTGTCACCCATCTAAAATAAGTATTCTTGTTATTGCAAATTATAATGAAAATAACTTCATATTGTTGAACGTTAAAAAAATAAAGATCCCTCTTTCTATTTAATGAAGTTAATTTCTTTATGTTTGCCCAATTTCCTCTTATACTTGGTCTTAATATGGAAATCATAAGACATTTTGAAGTTTTTGCCCTACTCCCCGGTACAATGTCAATATGTATGTGTCTCCAGCCCTCTGATTGCTAGCCAACCTATATTTGTCAGTGCCCACTGTGGCACCCCGTCACCGCTCAAATAAAAACAGCCGGGCCATGGATTGAAGGTACAAGCTTGCAAGAGGTGGGCTTCCCCTAGGAGCAGGGAGAGCCCCAAATAACCTCTGTCATGGCCTTTTATTGAAGCATTATACAACAGGTGTGCAGGGCCCATGTACTGGAGCTACGTGCTAATGATAGATACCTGCTCTTTCCCCCATGCTCGACTCCCACCCTATTGCATCACAAATGTCCAGAGTATAACACCTGCTTGGTAATGAGCAACCCATCTTATCTCATTAACGCATGCAGTTGCTTGAGGGCTTGTCTCTGGGCTGCAAACATCTCCCTGCCATCTAGGAGATTGTCTCACTCCCAGTGCTGCCTCCCTCAAGAACCAGTAGCCGCTTCTATAAGCCTGGTGCTTGGTTTCCTACATACATTGTTTTTCTGTTTCCAGTTAATAGGCTCTCACTGTGCTCTGTGAATATATGGGAAATACAATGGTACTAGCTGAATCACTTCTATTTAAATCGATTTTCATACTTTGTAACATTGCTTATCAACATCAAAAGTGTTATCTGATTTTGTTTTACTTCTTCAGAAAATGTGCTTTCAGGAAAACTGGTTAACAGTTGCTAATACATTAATTCATTAACCTTTCAAATAACAAATATATTTTAATAAATGTCTCCTCTGTCTTAAAGGAAATCGTGCCACTCATAGAAATCCAAGTTTATTAGTTTCAGGACTGCTATAACAAATTACCACAACTGGGTGCCTTAAGTCAATAGAAATTCATTGTGTTCATTTCTGGGGGCTCAAATGTTTCAGTAGGGCCAGGCGTTCTTTGAAAGCTCTGCAGGATTCATTCCAGGTCTTTGTTTTGCTCCTGGTGTTGCCAGCCATCCTCAGTGGGTCTTGGGTTATGGATGACTCACTCCAACCTCTACCTGTGTTGTCATATGGCATTCTCACCTGGGGTCTTCTGCCTCTGTCTCTTCTCTTCCTATAAGGGACCAGTCATGTGGGAAGAAGGCCCACAATAATTCAGTGTGACCTTATCTTAACTTGATTATATCCATGAAGACCCTATTTCCAAATTAGTTTATATTCACAGATACCAAGAATTAGGACTTTGAGATACTTTTGGAGACACACGTTTCAACCCATATTGCCAGGTGTTAGTTATATCACAATCTTTGAAATGTTCCAAGATAGGGAAGCCTTAGCCCAAAATATTGATGCATGTAGTTTAAGTTGCTCATCACCTAGACTTTTCATGACATGAGGTGATTACTCCTTTGCACCTTTTTGTTTGAATGTATCCATGCTTGACTTATGCTCTCTTATGGCGAAAGGAAATTAAGGGAGTTATGATAACCTCCCTCATGCATCATCTGGACATTGTCAGGTAAATTCTGACTCCAAAATTTTTGTTTTAGTGTTAGTGACTAGAAGCAAAATAAACATGGTTTGATTTGCAGTCAGCCTGCTATGCTTGTGACATAAGAACATTAGAAAAAAATATCACTGGGAATCATAAACTAAGAAAATTTAATATGGTACTTCTTAGTGCAGTCTTAAGAGAAACATTTTTTCAGACAAAAAATGCATTTTATTGCGGCTTTTAACATACCCTACATTTTTCAGTAGTCTTTCCATATCAATATTAAAGGTTTCTTAAAGAGTAATTTATATGCAAATATATGGATATTAAATATTATGTAACTGTAAAATTGTTAGATATTGTTTTTAAGGCTATAAGAAAAACTACTATAGGCCCTCCTATTGTATATTTTTAATATTTCAGCAAAGGTTTGGCTGTTAATTTTGCCTTTGCTTTATGAGAAAATAACTAAACATATTTACCTTATGAAGAAATTGACATGCTTATATGACAAATTGTATACATATTTCTATTGCCTAAAAACATTTATATATGAATAATTAATATGCTAAATACAAATCATTCTTAGTTGTTAGTTAAATCAAGTTTTCTAAGTTCTACTTCCATAAGAGATTCGCTAGCTCCAGGATGAATACAGCATATTAAAGGATATTATACAATGCATTTCCACTTAAGAAAAAGCTTTTTAATCTGCAGTTTCACTTATTTCAATAGATGTCTTTTTTCTACATGAAGCAACTTAGAACATAATGTTTCCTTTATTAGATATTATTCCTGATCACTAATCTATTTGCATTATTCCCGATCACTAATCTGTTTACATTCTAAGACAGAAAGGAAATTCAAGAGAGTTGATATTAAGATTCATTGTTACTATAATTGAGTGAAAGCTGGCACCTAGAAAACAAAAGAATTCTTCTTGCACAGAGTGGTACTGAATACAGTTTCACTAGTTATAAAAATAATCAGGTAACTGAACCAGATTGGATTCCTTTTGCACAAAAAGAATACTGAAGATACGCATGTCTAACATTGCTTAACAGGATTCAGGAAACTGTGGGAGTCTGGCTGAATCTGTTACTGAAATTTACAGAGAAAAACATCTTAAGACATACCAGCCTTTTAGAATCAATTCTTAAGAAGCCAAACAGCTAGCGGTGTTTGTTGAGAGTAATGGAGGGAATTCATGCCCAAAATGCTGGAACAAAACTGAGTGTGTGCTTCAGATATTTTATCAGGTATTTCAGAAAGAAGCAGAACATATCACAGACCTGAGGCTCAGAAAACGTCCATGAACACAGAGTCGCTATTTCGCTGAATCCTTAATTATTTCCTTACTTCAAGCCTCAAAATTCTGTATAGCAGCAGTCTCCAACCTTTTTGGCATCAGAGACCAGTTTCATGGAAGACAATTTTTTCCACAGACCATGGGGGGAAGAGGGTTGGTTTCAGGATGATTTGAGCACATTACATTTATTGCACACTTGTATTATTAATGAAATAATTATACAACCTGCCATAATTCAGAAGCAGTGGGAGCCTTGAGCTTGATTTCCTAAACTAGACAGGCCCAACTCGGGGTGATGGGAGATGGTGATCACCAAAGTGGGTTGCTCTGTCTAATGAACTCTGTCACTGCTTTTCAGTTGCTGTCACAGCAAAGCACTTCGCATCACAGAGACAGGATGTTAAAAATAGAAGCAGACTTTTCAGTGCTTTTGTGGCAACCTCAAGATATTCTGCCTTAATCCAGAATGCGTGGAGACTTGAAGTTCTTTCAAATATTCTTTTAAGGCCACTGTCATTTGAGATGTCAAGTAGTTGATCCTCTTCTAGCACAAAGTCAGGTCACCTGGATTATTCACAAATGGGTTGTGAATCTAATCCTTCCCAGTTCAGGGTTCTTTTGTGGTTGGAAAATAATGCTCAAACAGCTGGGAGATAGAGGGCCTGGTTCAGTCCATCTCAAAATCTCTGCTAATGTTCGAAACGTCAAAAATCACGATGCTCACTCATCACTCTCATAGTTCCAGATGGGCTTTGAACGCAGACACTTTATCTGCTGACTTGAACACAGTTGTCATTCTCCCCTGAAATGACAGATTGAGTTCATTCAGCAGGTTGAATACGTCACACATGTAAGCACGTTTTGTGCCCCATTCCGTGTTACTGAAATGTGCTGGTTGTGGTGACTGTTCTTCTAAAAGAAATCTCTAGAGCAGCTCTATTAACTCAAAAACTCCATTCAGAGCTGTTTTTAGAAGCTGTCTCACTTCTGTGTATATGCGAACACATGCATGTGGGGCATCCATCTCCTCACAGAGCTGCACGAACAGACGTGAGTTAAGGGAGACTTTAATGGGGTTGATAATTTTAATCACATCCTACAAAATGATGTTTCCTTCAGGTGACACCATTCAACCAGCCAGGATTTCCCTATGGATGACACAGTGCGTGGACTCAAATTCAGAGGTGACCTTCTTGATCTGAGTAGTGAAAACAAAAAGCTCTCCAATAATGTCAGCTTCTCTGTCTGTGCAGCTACTGACACAAAATGACAAATTCACTTTCCCTGATACGTAATCATTCAAAGCCTTGAATAGTTCTGCAGCTGTGAGGTTGGTTGGCAACACAAGTGCACATAACATATTCTCACGCACGCCTTCCTGAAAAATCTATCAGACAAAAAACAAACATTGTTGCCTTATTGTCAACGCGGTAGAAACATCAACCTGGGGATTGGGTATCCCGGTGACTTATTAATCCTCTCTACCAATTGCACCTCAATATCCTCTGCTAGTTCATCACTTTGTCTAGTCCGGTGTTAGATAAGAGAGGAACATGTCCTCTTTTGAACTTTTGAACTTCAGCCTGTCCTAAAGGATCACAGCAAATGTCCTTAGCTACAGGCAGGGTCAACTCTTCGCCAGCAGTGAAGGCTTCTTAGCTTTAACAACGTGGTTAGCCGGAAGAACGATGCTCTCAGAGCAGACACATTTGATGAAGTGCTGACCTTCAGTGATTGTTTCTGTTCTTTGTGTTCACATTTTTTTCCTGCTGAAAAACTCCAAAGTCTTAATCTTTGAATGCAGGGTTCTCAGTCTCCATGTGGCAAAGCAGCTTTGAAAGTTTCGTGGCCGTGTGGGATAGCTGGCTGCCACATATTATACAAGGATGTCTTGGAGAATGAGAATCACCTGCTACAATGACCCTGTAATTTAGACCCTTCGTATTTTCTTTTCAATGCAGCTTTCACTTTGTTAGCAGTCTTAGTGTCTTCTGCTGTCTCATCAATTGTTTCTTCCCCCCTTTTCCAAGAAGCTCCTCAGTGATGCTTGTTTTTAGTCATTTTTGCTAGGGTCAGTTTGTGGGCTTACCAAAACTGTGATGAGACAAGGGCACAGTGCAGAAAAGAGGCACAGATGGAAGTGTTAAATAAAATAACGAGTGGGCCACCCTCAGACAAAAATAAGTGTCAGATTCTGACTTTAACCCTGCTGGCAGAGTAAATATAATTAAAGTGAATCAACTCACTTGCCACTATAAAACCTGACACCAGATGTAGTTTTAAATTGAAGTAAGATGCTCACTTGCCACCAGATGCAGCTTAATCGTCACTTGCCACTCACTGATCGGGATTTGATATCAGTTTGCAAGCAATTGATTTGTTATGGTCTCTGTGTATTCAACTGTCTCTGCTAATGATATTCAGTGTTTTCAGCTGCTCCCCAGTGCTAGCATCACCACCTCGGCTCCACCTCAGATCATCAGGCACTAGAGTTTCATAGAGAGCTTGAAACTGAAGGGGCACAGTTCACAGCAGGGTCAGCTCTTCTGTGAGAATCTATTGCCCCCACTAATGTGACAGCAGGCAGAGCCCAGGCAGTGACGGAAGTGATGCAGAGTGGCTATGAAACAAATGAGACTTCCTTCACTCACCTGCCACTCGCTTCCTGCTGTGTGGCCTGATTCCTACTAAGTCCTGACCTGGACCAATCTGCAGACAGGTGTTAGAAACTGCAGCTTTATGGGGTTTAAAGACTTCAAAACAAATTGGGGAAAATACTGACAATTACTACCATACTTGATCAGTTATGGATGAAGATATCAAGAGATTTTGTTACGATATCAAGAGATTTTTTTTCTCCAAAGAGAGATATAATAGAACTGGTATCGGAAAAGATAGATTTTACCCCCCCCCCCAAATTTCAGACACTTGAATATTAATAAGGTAAACATTCTTGGGTAAAGAGAAATACTAAGACTTTCCAGACACTTGAATGCTGTTGCTTATTTTCAACTTCATCATTCAGTAATCAGACAGATAATACCAAGACCATAAAGGACTGTTAGCTTGAGTGAGCCACTTCTACTAAGTCTCAGTAGCAATGTAAGAGCTGTGCAGAAGAGGGCGAGACCTTAGTTCAAATCCCTATGTTTGATTCCATTATAACTTGCCAGATGCCGTATACAAGATCTCTGCCACTGCCCCTTTCATTGCTCAATGGCAAAGCAACCTGTACTGCAGCCTTTGCCTGCTGTGAAGTCCTCACTCCACTCAGTGGCAGTCTTCCTCATAAAGTCTTTCCCTAATAAGGATACTTAAATATAGAGAATGCAACGTTTTTTTTCTGCACACCATCTGTGATGCAGAGAATGAGCTTTGGAGATGTTCAGTCAGAGAACCAGCGTGTCCTTGTCCTTTTGCCAGGTATGTGGCTACAAGACTTTTAATATTCTCCCAGAGTTCCAGTGCTCTTCTCTGGGAATGGATAGAGAGTTTGGTGATTAAATTCACTAACTGTATATTGAAAAAGCCTGGAAAACACTCAATAAATCACTCATTTTCAAATTTAAATATCAAAATAACTCCACAACATTATTTCCCTATAATTTCAGAACCAGGTAGTAGAATGTTTTCTTTACATGTAAGAGTTGACACTCACATATATACAACTATATGTTAAAGGCAATAAGCTTAAAATGAATGAAGGGTTTATTTTATACTTTGTAATTTGTGAATACCAGTGTGTTTTATTTCAATGGATATCTAAGATTATCTGTGTGGCTTTTTTGAAACATTTTCTATTAGTAGTAAAATACTCTAATAAACATAATTAATCGTTGTGCTACATTATATAGATTATTCTAAAATGCATATGTTAAATATACATTAATACATATTTTCCGATTAGAAATGCAAAATACATACGTGTATTTCTCTGTTCCAGTGATGTATAATGACTGGTTGTGTTTTGCAATGAGTTTACCGTGGTTTAAGATATGTGCTAGCATGCTATTTTATTCTTTCTCTATCTTCTGTTCTTTCTTGTTCCCAGTGAAACACTGAATTCTAAATGACCATCTGTCTAAACTGCTTGTGTTGTAAAAAGAACTGATTTATTTACAAGGCACATCTTGGCAAACATTCTTAGATCTCACCTAAAGTCTCAGGAAAACCAGAAACTCTTTCATCATTCATAGGATCAAATGCAAGTATTTTGCATCACTTGTGTCATCCAAACAGAGCCTATAAAACATTTAAACTACGGTACATGATAGAGCCTCAAATCCTGGTTTGTCATTTCTTGGGGGGGCACTTACCCAACCATATGGCTAAAACAGCCCCTTCTCTGTATCTCTATGTCCCAAGTCAATGTTTCCCCCGTCTCAATTAAAGAAATTGCATTATATGGTACACCTACGAAAAAGACACACGGACGCAATGAGAAATGTTAGGAAATGCCACAAAGATGTGCTGAATTCAATTCTGAGGAAGAAACTTTTCTTAAAGGAAAAAAATAAACGCTGATGCTAAGGTGACAAACGGCAAACAGATACTTTGAAACTATTATCGCACAGCAGCTACTTGGACTCAGATAAAAAGGGCAAGAGTGGCGATGGTCAGTTTGTGTATTGGACTTATTTCATGATGCGCCCACGTGGCACCCCTACTCTCTCCACAACAAAACACAAATCATGGCAAGATTCAAAGTGTGCGTATGCTTTGATTATAAATAAACATGCAATGATGTTATCAGTGTTGTCAAATACCAAACTGTACAAACCCAAATAGATTAGCTAATGAAAGGTAAATAGCTCAACATTTTGTTTTCTTTCTGTTCTAAAAGCTATAGGGGAGAGGGACCAAAAAAAAAATGTAGTTAGGATGTGATAGGCAGAGCGGGGGAGGGGATATTCTAAGAGGGCTGGATGAAGGGCTGAATTACACCTGTAGCTGTAGCTGGTTCAGGTTATATTTAAATCATTACTTACGCAGTAATGTAAAGACTCACCAGTCAACCAACAGAGTTATGCAGGAGTAACTAAGTCTTCATTCAAAATGCATGATTACCAAACATGTGTTATCAACCACAGCCTACATGAGAAAAAAGGCCTGGACACAAGTATTTTCCTCGTTAGAGCAGTAGAGAGGCAGAATGAAAAGGAGGAAATCATATTTTCATAATCTTTACTTAATTTACAGCACCCAAGGAACAGCTCAATAAAAATATACACACACATACACAAATACACATGAGCTTCCAATGTTTAAAAAACCCTTAAATCTATTGAATTAAATCTCTCTCAAGCATAGTTGAAGTGAGTTTTCATTAGTCAAATATTCCCGAAGCCATTTTCTAATATTTCATTATTAGGGGAAGGATATAAGAAAGTAAGTGTAAAGACATTCTTAGAGAAAAAAATTACAATAGTCCTATTTACAATTTCAAAATTCAAGAAAAAGGCAGCAACAGGCCAATTATTAGCAAATAAATTGACATGTACTGATACAAAGGAATGTTGTTTGATCATAATGTTTTAAATAAAACATAATATTTTCAATAAAACATAGAGACCAGGAAAATTAAACACAATTCAATAAGCATTCAGTAAGACAGACTTACTGTCTTTCAATGACATGGATGGCATGGCTCCTGGTGGAGCGCATAGCTCTTAAATTCAGGGAGACATGAAACTTATTACATCTGAAATTTTCCTTTATCCCACTCAATGGTTTGAAATAGAATACTCTAAAAGGAAACTGAAGAGATTGTTTTACAAATGTTAATGCAATTGAAAGATGACTTTACAATGACTTATGTAAAATCATTTAAAATATTAAAAATTGAGAAATGAAAACTAATGGTAACACACAATTTAACTTTAAAAAGCCAGTTTCCATCGCTCTCTCCAGCATTTTAACAGAGTCTGTACTATGTGCTTGGTGAATTGCCAGCTGCTGTCAGTGGGAGGTAATTACAAAAATCATCGTGGAAAAGCAAAACACATAAAAGAAAAAAGGAGTAATGTTGGGCTGGAATTTAACTAACAGCCAATCAGAAGACCTAGAATAAAAGCTCTGTGCTACTGCTACCTAAATGATGATAATGAAATATTAATAAATGGAACAGTGAGAAATAGTAATTAATAAATGTGCTTTATAAAGTAATTCTCATATTTCAGGTTGCTCAGTAAGGAACAAAAAATAAATGCCTTTCTTAGTGATCAGAAAGAGGTAGAAACAGATAATTGATTTCCCCATAGAATATCAAAAGGCAGAAACTTGAAAAATCACATAATTTCTCTGTATAACATATCTGGTGTGTGTGTAAGGAATATATCTCTCATGTGTATATATAAACACGTATGTTAAACTATTTTACATTGCACATGAACTTTGCATCCACCACACACACACACACACACACACACATATATATATATACACACATATATAGTATATATGTGTACTCTCTTATAATAGAGATAATTGTAATCTCTATTATAATATAGATTTAAGAGAAAAGAGTTCCTGATTACCAGGAATGGTGGAGACATTTACCTGATAATGCTACTGTTTAAAACAGGTTGCTCAGTTAAGAACCATAAACACTGGGGCGGTGCCTGTGGCTCAAAGGAGTAGGGTGCTGGCCCCATATGCTGGAGGTGGTGGGTTCAAACCCAGCCCCGACCAAAAACTGCAAAAAAATATAAACATATCATGCTGAATCTGTGTGATTACTTTTTGTACATAGGGTTTGAATGGAGTAACTTACATAACATGTTGCTTTTTGTTCTGAGTTCTCCCAAAGGAAGGTGCAGGTCCCCTGAGTTGTCCTATGAGCACTGCTCCCTGACCAGCTATGATGAATGGAACTCACAAAAGTGAAAACTGCATCGGGGTACAGTGCGGAAATGTGGGGCTGCTGTTATAGCAGCTGTCGTCGCCCTCTCTAATCAACCCATCACTCTCTATTTCATACAGTGCTGTAAGTAAGGTGAGTACTGAGTTTAAAACATTGATGGAATAAGTGCTAAATTTAAACTTTTTAAATAAATAAATATATTTAAAATTTTTAAATTATATAAAATGGAATCCAAAGTTTCTCTGTAAGAACAGAATTTTTTCAACCAACAAATGTTGCAAATGTCTCAGAGGCTCCAGGAATTGAATTCTTACAGTGTAGATAAGAAGCATGATGGTGTTTTCTATAAAGACTGGGTGCTCCCAACTTTCACTTTTCTATAAAGACTGGGAGCTCCCCCCTTTCATGTCCCCTGGAAAAGAAGCAACACTCCTGATGTCTTCAGTTGAAACACCCACTCAGCAACGATGAATTAGTGTCACAAACTAACAAAAGCTCTCAGAATTCTCCGGACAACAAAGAGCCATTTTCATGGTCTTATTGCCAATTCTTAGAAGTGACAATATCAATCCTCAAATTTTCTCCTGTTGTTGTTATGGCAATTATTTCCACATCTTCTCCAATGCATCAGCATTTCTTCTATATTCTTATATTAATCTTATGTGTTTCATATCCTCCTGGACATTTTAAACAAGATAAACTATTTTACCCTTAAAGGCAATGCATAGGAAAGCCAACTTTTACTTGGGTGGAAATGATAAAAAATAGTAATAAAAATGACTAAATTAATATTGTATTGTATTATCTCTACATGACTATTTCACATATTACCCCACAAGGCAAAACACATTAATGACTTCCCAATGGTTATATAGTTAATAACAATTAAAATTTAAAACATTTTTATTTTTAACACACAATGTGTTTGATTTACACTTCATTTACTTCGCACTAGACAGTGGTATTGGCCCCGAGAATACAAGAACATGGAACATTTTCTTCTTTGTGGAGTGTTTGCGACATCTTCATTTTGGATTAACCTTTGACTAGGTCTTTTTGCTGTTTGCTTTTCCTAAACCATACTGATAGAATTCCCATTTTAACTATATCACAAAACATACATTCCCCTACTGCCCAATAAGATAAGTGACTGTGTTATTAGACACAAATTGAAGGTGCATTGTTTGAATTTATCATGCAAGGCCTGTGAGACACCGTCTCCTATATTTCTGTCAACTTCTTTATTCACAGAGGTGGAGTCATGGTCGCCTCGAAGCGTGTGGTAAAATGTCCCACCTGTTCCTTCGTTTCTCCCGTTTGTTGTCACCAGCCATTGGTGGGTCACCACACAGCTGGTCTTTCCTTACATCCTTCCCTGGCATCCCCAGTCCCAAAGATCCCATTTTTTTAAAATTCCACAATTTTTGTCATTAATTTCTTTATCTGGGTGTGTCTTTGTCTCCTCTAACAGATGAGTATGTCAAGAAGAGTTTTTACTATACTTTCAACACAGCTTGTGAGATATAATTTACTAAATAACACTATCGTGATACTTTTTTGTTTCATTAAAAAATTCCTCAATTTGTAATTCTGTTATGCATTATAGCATGTGCCAGAGTAGGTGCTAGAAATTAGGTTCCAATTGAGGACAGAATAAATGAGTCCTAACAATAATAAAAGTAACAGTTAGATAAATTTAAAATCTTCTCAGGGCTTATCAATTGCATGTGACGCCTTGAATTTTGCCAATGCATATTTATTTGTATCGGTACTCAAACTATATAAATATGTTTATAAAATATGATTATTCTAAAGAATATTATCTTAATAAAATCAATAATCCACAAAATTGTTAGGGAAATCTATAGATGAATGCAATCTTTTTACTAATCTTTCTGATCCAAGACAAGATCTATCTTTAAAATTCTCTGTGTAGCCATCAGCAACCTGCTCAAAATCAGAAAATATCAAAATTTTGGATGAGGGTATGAATTTATATACTCAGTATAGATTCATTATATGACAGACAAAATATTACATTTATGAAAAGAAAAATAATTTGGCAGAAATCCAATGAAGCCTCAGTAGTCATATTTGAATTACTTCAGGAATGTCATCAGAGAAAGAAACATCAGTAATTATCGTTTATATTAAAATTCATCACCAATAAAAAGAAAAAGTCTTAAAGAGAGAAATCTAGTAACTTTTAGTCAGTTAGAGGAATTAGAGGGCATTGGGAAGAAACTGAAAGGAGTTTACCTTCTTCCATTTTTTAGCAAATTCTATTTCATATTATTGTTTCCATAAAAGTATACTTTTATTATTTTTATTTTTCATCTCTTTTTCTTAAATTAAAAATAATGTAGTCAAAAATTGCCATTTAATCTTTTCTTTCAATGATTCTCCCTGATATATTTAGATTCTTTTAGCACAAATGTCTCAATAGAGTTGAAAGGAGGGGGAAATTACATCACCAGACTTTTTTAATGCCTCCTTTGTTAAGATCTGGTTGCTGTTATAGTTTGACATGTTGTTATCTATAGACTATTTACCAATCATAGCAGGGGAGAGCAAGAAAGAGAATTTACATGCCATTGAACTCATGCCTTTAAATATATTAAAGAAGAAACTGAATCCCAGCTGTTTTCACGAAGAGGAAGTGAATCAGTACCTTCCAGTCCTCTTGAAAGGATTCAGACCTGACACATGTAACTTATTATTCCGATTTGTGCACTAACAAGGTTCCACAAGTCTGTGCTTGAGTTCTGCTGAAAATTGAGGAAGCACAACAGAACATCGATCCATTGTTCAGCTTAGGAAGGGCAGTCAATAAAAATTTATTCCATGAAAAAATATTTAAGTCCCTATGCTAAAGCATTGGCTTAGAAAAATCAAATAAAAACAAAACTCAAGACAGTGTAAATGTACTCATTTTTTACAATGGTGAATTAATAAATGCAATATAAGATCCAACTCAAAAAATGTAACTTAAAGTACGTTGTATAATGCTAAAATCTAACAAATAGAGAAGCAAATATCATATGCACGTCTATGCGTTTTTAAATGCAAAATAAATGTTTAAAACTAACAGCAAATAATAAAAGTATACATTCAGATTAAAAGATGAAACATGAAATAAGATGATATATCCAAATACAAAAATTTGATAAAATCAGTCACTTAAAGAAAAAAATTAAATCATCGAATAGGTGTTAGAGAAAAATATAACTTTTACAGTAAGAAGGAGATCTTTACTGAAGCTGCTAACCAGTTTCTAATAAAAACTGAGCCAATTTATACAAAATCAAATGGAGAAATAGAAATCTGGGACACTTTGTTACCATGGGATAAAGAAGGCAGACACTTCATACTAACGAGGGTTACAATGTACAATGAAAATCAAGTATTTTTCAGGAAGCAAATAACATAAAACTATGAACCAAAAATTACAGAAACTGTCAGAAGAAGGAGGAGGCATATAAATCAAAGTCCTTAACAATCTGACATCGGGACAACTATCAAAACACAGGGGACACATTATTGGGAGCTGCTTGAGAACATTTATAAAAAATGACTATTTCAAAATGACAAGGACGATAATGGGGAAATAGCAACAAGAAATAAGACATTTTTTAACGTAAGTATCTTATTCAACTACCTGTATGTAAACTGTAGAAATATGGACAAAATAAAGGTCCTTCTTGGAAAATATATATTATTATAACTCTCAAACTCGCCACAAAAATTACTTAAAATAAACTGTAACAGAATTATCACAGATGTCATATGAAATATATCAAACAAATATTGCGGGTATATATTAATAGAACACTTAATATATATTAATTTAAATCTATATTAAAACTGGAACCCTTCGGGTCCAGGTGCAGTGGCTCAGACCTATAATCCTAGCACTGCGGGGAGGCCGAGGAAGGTGTAATGCTTGAGCTCAGGCATTCCAAACCAGCTTGAGCAAGAATGAGAACCTGTCTCTACTAAAACTAAAACATAAAATAAAATAAAAACTAGCCAGGCGTGTGGCCAGGGCCCTATCGTCCCAGCTACCTGGAAGGCTGAGGCAAGAGGATCACCTAAGCCCAGGAGTTTGAGGATCCTATGAGCTATGAAGATGCCACAGCACTCAAACCAGTGTGACTCTGTTTCAAAAATAAAAATAAATATTAAAATTTTAGAATACTTCAGAATATTTGTACTTAGGAGTATGGCTACATTTTTTTCTGGCTGTTACTCTGTATTAATAATAAAAATTTTTTAAAAATTTTTAAAAAATAACAAAAATAAGATTATTTTAAGGTTATTTAAGCATTTTCTCAGAAATTAAGTTCAGAGTAGATGTAATATCAAACATAGTTTTAGCACATTACTTGAAATTCTGGAGCAAATATAAATATTAAACCATCATCTATGATGCAATTTGTTACTATATAGGAAAAAGTAGTCTACTCAACTCCTAAACCAGATAAATTTCAGCTTTATTAGAGATTATTTTAATTTGTAACATATTCTTTCCTGCTTCTAGAGGTATTTATAAAATATTATAGATAAAAGATTAAATTTAACAAGGAATTTTTTTTTTTCTCTACAAAGAAGTTCTCACACCCTCGGAAATTTTCAACCTTGTTTTTTATTTCTTCTATTCAGGAAATAAAAAAAAAATCCCTACATGTTTCCCATATTGATACACTAGGATAAATTTTTAAACATTTTTTCATGTTCATATAATCCTATATAGAAATCTATGCTATCAGAACATGGGCTATCTTTAATCATAGGTTCCTTTACAAAATAGGGAAATTTTTGTGTTTTACTTTTTTTGCTCAACTATGTCTTATGTTACCAAAATTCCTGCAAGTCAATTTTTCATCTGCTCTTTAGACTTTTTTTAAGGCCTTTGTTTCTGATGGAAAGTGGAAATTTTTTTATCAGACACAGCTCAGATAGTAAAAAACATATATAGTACACATTATTCCACAATGAGCGGGCAAGAGAGTGGCGTGAGATTTGAAAAAATGGGGGCTAAAAGGTAGTAATTAGAATCTTGAGCACTGGGGCACAAAGTGATCCAACGTGGGTTGAGATTAAAGAAGGCTAAGTGCGAAGGTGCAAAGAGCTGCTTTGCTGGGGTGTACTGGGGTACACTAGGGTGTAGTTGGGTTCCACCTCACTCTTGCCCTAAAAGGGTAGGAGAACTTCCTATGTCACCCTCAGTCCAGAAATAGCAGCTAAGAATAAAGGAAAGACTGATGCCTGTATCTTTCTGGCTAGGAATCAAAAGACAAGTGACTGTGGCTAGCAGCTTTGATGGTGGAACAAGAAAAGGTGGCTTCTTCTAATGACCAGGAGCCCCTGGATCTAGATGGTACCAAAGACACATGGGGGTTCCCATGGGAATGGAGAAGGCTTCTGCATCCCTAAACCATGTCGGGTTTAGCAATCCAAGATTCTATGTAGCAATAATAGAAAATCATTAATGTTAAATAACCATCACGATACCTATCGAGGAAGATTATCTCATTTGTTCTTTGTTGTTCTAGCATTCCAACCCTGGTGGCATCAAGTATCAAAAGTGTCCAGATATAAGAGCTGACAAAGAGCCGGATGGGAAGAGAAACCAATCATGGGACTGTACATTATATTGTCACTGGAGTCATTAGCAGGAAAAGTGTTCACCAAGACAGCAGCAGTTGCTAGCCTTGCTCAACCCAGTTAAGAACATGGTGAGGGGCATAATTGTTTTCTTGTTTAACCTCACGGTTCATACATTTTCCTCCATGTGCATGGGCATGCAGATAAAACTAACATAATAATTGATTCCCTTGTTAATATATTACTGGACATTTATTCATTATGTCTTTTTCTATTACCATTAGCAATTCTGCAATAACTATACTCTTAGGTATGGTATTTTAAATTTTAAAAATACTATTATGAGCGTAGTGGAAGAAAATAAGGGCTTTTATTTTCCTTTTATAATACTAGCAACAGAATATTCACTCTAAGGAAAATACAGAATTAGACTATGAATAACAGAACAAATTATTTAATTTAAGGAAAACTATAATGTAATTAAACCTAAAACAAATAATCTACGAAAAATACCAATTCCAACTTATGCATGGAAAGGGCGATAGAAATAATTTCATACTAGGGATGATTGTTGGACCTGTCTCATGCAAAAGGGAAAAAAAGGATGAATGGTTTATATATTTATAAATAAACAAACAATCGAAAATCATTAACAATAGTGAACTATTCCTACCTACATCAAGTGCAAGACACACTTGAACTTAATCCCTTTACCATTTAGTGGTATTCTAGATTTATTCACTGGTGCAGGTTCAGCTAGTTTAGAAATAAAAACAGCAAAATAAAATATTGGCAATCATTAAGGAGTATTGACAATATTTTCAAATTATTAAGTTAAATGCAGAAAATTTATAAGAAGGTACAGTCTAAAGTATTAGACTCATATATTTACACATTGTCTGTTTATAAAAATAATGATCAATAGGATTCTGATAGGTTAATGAGAAATTAAATCCTAAATGTATTTTATATATAATGAAAAGAATCAGGAAAACTTCTCAGTAGATCTAAAAGACATGGATATATTTTTTTAAATAACCATTAATTCATGATAAAATATAAAGTATTAAAATAAAAGTTTTCATAAGTAAAATCACACAACATTAAGGGAAAAATAGTTGACATAAAATTTGTATAAAAGTTCAAAATGTATGGATGTAATCCTACTTTCCACAGAGGAGAAAAATTAAGGTTGTGAAAATGGCATAAAATTATTAGAAAGCAGAATAAGCGGTAGGTATGATTTACACTTAGATATAAAAGACATGTAGTTATGTCCTTTAATATCAGCCTGAGAAATCAAGTTCTCACTACTCTCCAGTGCCTCAACTCCCTCACCAAAGAAATTCAATATGCATATTTTTCCTTTTATGAAGTCTGGGAATAAAGCAATAGTTATCACAAGCCCCTGCTATCATTTAAGTAGACAATGTTTACCGTGACTAAATACATTTGTGAAATCATTGAAGAGCTTTGAAGCAACGGAACAATACAAAATTCCAGGGGGACAGAGCTATGTGTAATGAGCTGTTGATATTATAACCAACTATGTTCCTTTCTGTTCTCCCCCACAAGGGTGGGAATTTGGGCTCAGACAGAATTTTACATCGATCTGAGGTGTGGAGCACCACACAGGGTCAGAGAAACGGGCAGGGTGCTGGGCAGTCACACAGAAGTTAAGACGTGAAAACTTGATGGGCCTCTAACCGCCATGGGGTTTTCTTTCAGAACTTTCTTTGAGTTGTAGGATTTGTGGGCAGTTGAAGATTTAGTCTGTATATATATAGAGAGAGAAATAGAAATACATGGAAATAATTTATAGTTAGTCCATACATATAGAGAGAAATTATATATATATATATAATTTTTTTTTTTGGCTAGAGTCAGACAAGTATGTCTTGAAATAGTTCAGTGCTTAAATGTGAAAAAAACAAGGAGCCACACTAAAGAACTTCAAATCTCCCCTTCACATTTTTGCCAGATTCTGAACCCTTGCAGTCAGAGGCTGAGGAGGCTATAGAAAATTTTAAATGGAAGAGAGAAATTACTGGTAGGCATTTATGACTGAAGAGAAAGAAGTCTTCTAAGATTGAATTCAAACTAAAGTTGTGCGTGAGGAACGAGGAAATCAAGGCATGACTGAGCCTGGACCCAATCCCCACCTTTCCATCCAGTGCTGGACTGAGGCGATCATTCTCCCAACCTGTAGTCCTGACAGAGAAAGAAGGAACACTTTCAGGTAGAAGACAGGGCACTTTATTTATTTTATAGTAAATGGTGTTCATACAGCAAAGATGTACTCAACACAGAAAGACCACAATCAAAGGGGATCTAAAAAAAGACTGAGCGGAGACCCAGAGAAGAACAAGATGGGGAGTTAATGCACAAGTACTCAACATAGCAATGGGTAATATTTTTAAAATATAAGACACCAGAGACAAAACAGATGAAAGAATAGAAATTGCAAGTGAAAATGAAATTTGCATAGAAGTATCAAAATCATTCTTGGTACTTAGAAAGGAAAAACTGTGTTTGAAATGCTTTTTAAAAAGGTGTACCTGAAATCAAGCATAAAACAGCAAATGACACTGGGCCAGGCAGAAGACTAGAACACTCAAAGAAATGACAGTAGAAAACTGAATCACGTACATGATAAAAGAATTAGTCACCTACAATAAAATAATGTGCTGTGGAGTTTAAAACATATAGAGGACAACGTCGCATTACAATTAAAGCATAAACAGTGGAAAGTGATAAATGAGGTTCGGGTGTTTAAGGCTCTAACTGCATCCGGGAAGTGAGAAAAGTAACAATTTACACTAGATTGCAGTAACTCAAGTATAGCTGATGCAGTCTCTTTTTGAAACAAGTTTCTCAAAATACTGAAAATCTTTAATAAGAAAAGAGGGCACAAATAATAATTAAAGAGATAAAGGCCGAAAACGTTAGAAAACCCCTTTTGAAAAGTCAGCTGAGAGATTCAAAGTTTCCAAAACTGACTTACGATTCACAAATAACATTACACACAGTAGTATCATAGCTGAGGAAAAGGATTAGGACTTAGAAAATCGTGAAGAATCTAGGAGAAGGTACAAGAAACCATGTTACACTGATTGCATTTGTTGGGTAAAGTCCCTCTTACAATCGTGTTTTGCCCCCAAAAGGTGTGCCACACACCAAGACCCCACCCCCCTCGCTCCTTCCCTCTCGCATAAATCCCCAACAATAATAAAAAAAACAATGGTTAACCAGTCGTCAATGTCTGGTGTAAATTCCACAAATAAATAAATAAATAAAAATAAATAAATTAGAGAACTATTTAAAAAGAATCTAGGAGAAAATAGAAAATGACCTTTAAATAAATGGCAAGTCTGTCAATAGAAACGGCAAATACAGAGAAAAAATATTGTCTGTTTAAAATGCTAAAAAATAATAATTACAATGCCATAATTTTGTAACCAAAAAACACACACTTTTTATTTCAAAATATTAAGGGGGTACAAATGTTTTAGGATGCACGGTTTTTGTAATGTGTGGGTGCTGGCTGTAAGAGTGCTCATCACCCAGGCAGTGTTCCTTGTACCCCTCAGGTAGAGTTTGACTCTCTTCTCCCCCTTCCCCCTGGTTGATTCCCCCCGAGTTTTACTTCCCTCTGTGTGTGTGTGTTTCCACTGATCTGAATGGAACTGGAGACCATTCTCTTAAGTGAAATATCTTAGGAATGGAGAACACAGACTTAATCCTATGCACATAAAAGGATGTTATCTCTAGGAGACCTTCAATGAAATGAAAGCTAAAGGAATTATTCAGGCAGAATAAGAGACTTCAGAGTAAAATATGTACAAGCACAGGGAACAATTAAAGAGCAAATGGAGACAGGCATTAATATTGCCGGCACGTGCAAGAAGGGTGATGTGCCGTGGAGTTTAAAATACATGCAGAACGGAATTGCATTACAATTAGAGCAGAAAGAGTGGAAGGAGTAAGTAAATGGAGCTGGTGTTTCTAAGGCTCTCACTGCACCAGCTATGTGATGAAAGCAAACGTTTGCACTAGATTGTAACAACTCAAGTGCGCCTGCTGTAGACTCTAGGAGAACCACCAAATTCAGTGAAAGGGACAATAGGAATTGTTAGAAGATGAAAATGGTATATTAAAATGATTACAGTAAAAAGTCAAAAATGATAAAAAAGATATAAAGATAAAAGCTCATTCCCACCATTTCTAGATCCCCATAGATCCTTTACTTATATCAGGTTTTTTTTTCTCCTAATTTTCCCTCATTTGTTCTATATCTTGACTTCCTTTATAATTTTTAAGTAGATGCCAATTATTTTTTGGAAAAATGTGTGAAGATTCTGAATGGCCTTCCATTCCTCAGAAAGCTTCATTCCTGTCTCTACTCTTGAGGTTTCTTGGGGATATGATATATGATATCTAAAGGCTTGGTTTTCTAAATAGCTCTTTATGGTATGTATTCAAATAGATTTACTTTCCTTTATTTGACCATTCGGGTTGCTTTCACTGTATTTAATTTATATAACACACTAAATATACACATTCAATGTGTAGAAGATATCAAGATTGTCTTTAATAGTTATTATAAAATGCACGACATAGGTCTTCTTTAAATAGGCTCCATAATTTAGAAATCGATACTACTTTATTCAGATTAAAAAAACATGAATTTCCTTTGTTCTTGGTCGATTTTTTGACACTTTCGATAGCAACTTAAACTACGAGTTAAATTTAACGTATTTTTTCTCTATCAAGTGAGCTTTACCTCAACTTCAATTTTTTTCCCAATTCTTTATAAATTTAGATAATTATATAATATTCCTGTAGTCTAATAAGAAGGAATCACTTTCACAAGATTAGATTAAATTAGATTCATGGATAAGATAAATGGAGATGATTACATTATAATCAACTAATAAGGTTCATTTCTTCACAGAAAGTTGCAGTACTTTTTCCCAATTATTTGGACTTTGATACTATTGTGTTTGACCTTTTTCTCTCAAATAAACTGAAGTGAGGTAGGAAAACGATACAGTTAAGGCAGTTGATGTAGAAATAGAAAACACCTTTCCGATAGTAAGGGGGAGAAGTAATTGATACAGATATTCTCTTTAGTATTTAGGAATTCATCTGTTTGAATGTTTTACTTGATGATAAATAATAAAATTGGTAATTCTGAGTTTTGCCTAAATAAAAATCTGTACATATTCAGTTATAAAAATCTGAAGGACTCAAGAATTAGAAAATGATCCTTATAACCTAAATGTTTTGACCCCCTTAAGATATTTTAGTTTTAAAAAAGACTATTTCTTCTTCTTGAAATATCACTGCTAATACGCATGCTGAATATTACTTTCATACCAGAAGCTCAGATTTTTCTGCCTACTACACATTGACAGTGATTTATCAAGTAAATGTATCAATTCTAAAGAGTAGAATGAATTAAGAAAGTCATGGTTTAAAATAAACTTCATAGTTATATTTTCTATTTTTCACTTTATTCCTTCTTTTATCCTACTAATTGCAAAATATTAACATTTTCTCTTGATGTCATAGAGGTCAAAGCTAACAGAAGAAAGAAACTTCCAGCAGAGATGATGAACAAATCAGATGCCTTTCTCCTCAGCATGAGGTTTCTTCAACTGCAAAAGTAAAATGAATCAACCATGGAATTTCCCCAAACAAGCTAATAGCTATTGCTGTAGTGGTATATCATTATTTCCCTGTGCAATAAAATTGTAAATGTAAGTAGCTGTATGAAACAGGTCAATATTAAAATATCAAATATCGTAACAAGAAAAAATGATAAAAATGGGGTTGCTTAACTTATAATTTGTAGTTTTAGCTTGCACAATTGCCTTATTCAGAATCCTGAATAGAAGATATTTATGCATAAACTTCTTTTTATTTTTGGAGTGCATACTTACTCGAAAAAGAGTTAAAGGACATGTATCACTTTAACAATTATCATAAGTTGCTTGTTTATTGGCATTCTTATTACAAATATATGTGTATGGTGTAGACCACTATTTTGCAGGTGCATATTGAATTTCTGTACTTTTCACTTTTGACAAGTCAATTTGGATTTAAAATTGAGGTGCTTGGAGATTTCGCTTTAAGGACAGATGCATCTACTTATATTTCTAATGCTTTCTCTTGTTTTCACTCATAAAGCTTCATTTTCATCTCAATCGAAATAACTTATAAAGAATGTCAAATGCCAATAAAATTATATTATCAGAAAAAATAAGTCACATAATTACAGATTGCATATGTATAGTTTAGTATCTGTACCACACACACATACAAAGTCATGTACATATGGATTTTTAATTGAAGTCTTTTGTTTGCTGTTTTTCACAAGTAATTGAGATGTTTTATGTAGGAAATTTTCAGTGACACTGAATATAAATAATTTGTTTGTATGATCAAAGTATTGGTTAGAACAGACGTACGCATATTTAGTCATTTTTCACAGTACTATGAAAAAACCCTAAATTCCACATGAAGTAAAAAAAAGAGCCCAAATAGTCTAAGCAAAAAGAATAAATCTGGAAGTGTCATATTACTGGGCTTAAAATTATACACAAAGCTATAGTACCCCAAACAGCATGACACTGATATAGAGGTAAACACATAGATCAATGGAAAAAGATAGAGACCCAGAAATAGAACCATGTAGCTATAAGCAACTGAGTTTTGACTAAGTAGTCAAAACCATAAATTTGTGAAAGGATGGCCTACTCAATAAATGGGGATGAGAAAATAGGATGGCCTCATGTAGAAGAAGGAAACTTGATCCCTACATCTTACTGTATATGAAAATTAACTCAAGACAAATTAAGACAAGGAACCATAAAATTTGTAGAGGAAAACAGAAAATGTCCTTCTGGGCATTAGCCTAGAATAACTTAAGAGTAAGTCCTCAAAACCATATATAGCAATAAGAAAAATAAATAGGACTTAATTAAAGTGAAACATTTCTGCATAGTGAAGGAAAAAAATACACAGAGTAAATAATCTACAGAACTATACATCTGACAAAGGAGTAATATCCAGAATCAACAATGAATTCAAAGAAATCAGCAAGAGAAAAGCAAATAATTCCATCAAAGTCAGCAAAAGACATAGTCTGGCAACCCATTTTTTGGATTACACACATGATAATGGCGACTTTCCTTAAAAATTAAAAAAAAAAGGGAAAACAAACAATCCGCTACTACATTTTAGTCCTATGCAGATAAGTAAGGGGAATAATAAATTTTTAATGCAAATTAGTAAATTATTTAAAGTTGTGATTGATTCATGATGTAAGAATGCCAAAAGAATAGGATCAACTAAAAGATTCCTCAAAGGGCAAAGTCAGAAAAATTAGAGAAAATAATAGAATAATATTGGATGATAAGTCACCATATGAAATATAACCATCTTGGGTTTTCACCAATATTACAAAGTCATTGAATAAATAAACAAAGGGGGATAAATGCGTAAGTTTCCTGTGCAGAAACATTCACCCATGAAGATGTGGAACCTCTTAACTGTGGACCGTGTTTAGTGACCTCTATCCAAAGAATATGGAAATGAGGAAAGTGGAGCAACACTACAGTGGAGAATTCTAACAAGCACCACCTCAGTCAGGCGATCGAGGTGAACATCCACCATGACATGTCATATCCACACCCTGTGTACGCTCCTGGTTTCATGGGACGAGAACAGCACTTTACTTCCAGTCTTCCACAATCCCCCAGCCCAGTCTAATCATGAGACAAGAACCAAATAAATTCTAATCAAGGTACTTTCTACAAAACTCCTAATCTTCTCAAAATAGTCAATCTCTTCAGAACAAGGAAGTTTTGAGAAATTGTCATATCAAGAAGCAGCCACTGAATATAACTGCTGTCCTGCTTATGAACCGAAAACAGGAACAGGACATCAGATGAAGGAAACCAAGGAAGCCTGAAGCAAATGCAGGTGTGAGTTTGTCAACCTGCATTTGCTTCAGCACTATTTGAATAGTGCTTCAGTAGTGGCTCGTGAAGTTTGACAAATAAATCATAATAATGAAAGATGTTAATCATAAGGGAAACTTCTGTGCCCATAATAAATGTTCAATAATTATGGGGTATAAAACCTCAATACTATATTCACTTTGAGTCTTTATTGGTGCATTTGGCTAGAAGTTATTTCCTGTCTTTTGGTTAATTTGGATAGAAACTAAGGCTTGCACAAAATTTTTATACCTTATGTTCCGCCAGTATTTGATAGTATTAATAGAAATCAGACATGAATGAGGCCAGGCATGGTGGCTCACACCTATAATCCCTGCACTCTGGGAGGCTGAGGCAAGTGGATTGCTTGAGCATGTGAGTTCGAGACCAGCCTGAGCAAAAATGAGACCTCATCTCTACTAAAAATTAATCAAATGAATAAATAAAACTGAGGCAAGAGGATCACTTGAGCCCAAGCTGGAGCTTGTTTTGAGCTAAGATGCCACGGTACTCTACCCAGGGTGACAGCTTGAGAGCTTGAGACTGTCTAAAAAAAAAAAAAAACAAGAAAAAGAAATCAGACATGAGTCATATAATTGCAAATACTCTTCAACAACAAAGAAATCACAAAATATCACTGGAGCTGAGACATTTGACATTAGGCAATATCTCTGCATAATTTATCCAAATTCCTACATGATATGTATAACATAATGTATTGTAATGAGTCTTAAACTGAGCGTTCATGAGTATATGAAAATGAAAATATGGTTCAGAGGTTTTGGGAACAAATTGCCTGGATTTAAAAACCCCTGGAATCTTTAGCTGAGTGACCTGGTGAAAATTCTCTGTGGCTTGTTTAATCCCTTCTATTAGCAAGAATGAGATGCCATAACATAAATGTCAAACAGTTGTTGAGAGAATTAAAATTTAAACCATGCATATAAATTACTCACAATAATTCTAAGCCATCATAATTTCAATAATTATTTACTATTATTGCCATAATTTTACTAAAGACAGCTATGAGACTAATTCAGACACAGGTGAAGTTATCGAGCTGGAAGCATTAAAGGCAAGATAGATGCTACAACAGATTAGTAAGAGACTAAAAATCACAATTACAAAAATAATCAGCCCAGAACGCAGTGTGCTGATGTAAGCCAGGTTCTGCCTTGTCTTGGGTTGTGAAAATCCAAAATGGCTCTTACTACTCCATCAGGAAGGGGCAAGAAGCATCTGATTCCTTGTTGAAGTAAATACCTTACTGAAGTTTCAGAATAATTGTATAGAAGAGAATTGTGGTTCTAATCTTCATCTTTTGTAAGTTACTCCATAGGCATTGACATTGCTTTATATTATACTTGACTGTCTTCCACTTTCAATTTTTCAGAAGATTTTAAGACTCTCATGGATGGTTTGTGTTTCCTTCATTAAATCCTACAGGTATCTGCTCAGTTTGTTACTCATTAGACATTTGGAGAAAATTGGTAATGCATTTAGTAAATTAATCTTTCACATCCTGTCCAACAATGAGAGCCCAGACTCCTGCCACAGAGCTTGTTTCCAGACCTACCATGATGTACATATTCATGTGCTGGGGCTCTTATTTCTATGAAATACAGTCCCAAAGTGAGAGTTATGAAGCAAAGGTAATAGGAATTTATAACGCTGATAAAATTATGCCAGTGTACTTAAGAAAATAGGGTAGCTATTCACAATTTAACAAGCATTTTGCGAGTGACATATTTTTTTCTTTTCTACTGCTTTATTATTATATTTCCTTACCTCCTAATCCAACATCTTAACATGACAGCAGATATGATAACTTACTTTTATTTGAATCTGCATGGAACAGATTACTGTCAAAATTTATACTTTTTCTTAGTTTATGGAACATTTGAATTGTCCACTTTCTGACTGTCATTGAATAGTCTACTTGATTTTTTCTTACATAATTAATTTGACAATACTTCTTTCCTTCCTCCCTCCTCCCTCCCTCCTTCCTTCTTTCCTCCCTCCCTCCCTTCCGCCTGCCTGCCTTCCTTCCTTCCTTCCTTCCTCCTTCCTTCCTTCCTTCGTTCCTTCCTCCCTACCTCCCTTCCTTCCTTCCTTCCTCCCTCCCTCCATTCTTCCTCTCTCCTTCCTTCCTTCCTCCCTCACTTCCTCCTTCCTTCCTTCCTCCTTCCTTCCTTCCTTCTTCCTTCCTCCCTCCCTCCTTCCTTCCTCCCTCCCTCAGTCTTCCTCCCTTCCTCCCTCCCTCCTTCCCTCCTTCCTTCCTTCCTCCCTCCTTCCTTCCTTCCTCCCTCACTTCCTCCTTCCTTCCTTCCTTCTTCCTTCCTCCCTCCCTCCCTCCCTTCCTCCTTCCCTCCTTCCTCCCTCCCTCCCTCCTCCCATTCCTTCTTTCTTTCCTTCCTACTTTGTTCTTGCCTTATTATTATCAACATGTTCATATTTTATATATACTACAGATTGTAAATCCTTTAACTAAAAAATTTTCTTCAAATATTTTCACCTGACCTAAATGTTCCATTTAATTTGAAATGTTTCTATGATAAACTGAATTTTTTTAAATTTGTATGTACAAATATATCAACATATTCTAGTCAGTTATGGACACTCTTTATTACTTAATATCATCTACAGTTGTGTTTCTTTTTGTCACATTACATCTAGAATTCACTTTGATATTTGAATTTAGTGTTATTTTAATTCTGGAAGCCAAAGTTTCCTTTATTATTTATTACTAGTATTAAATACTATTTAATACTATTAAAAACTAGTATTTAATCACATATAACATCTTACATGAAATTATCATGTAATAATTAAGAAAGTGTTCATATTTTCTTTGTTTTCATCAGTAAACTTCAGACAAGTAAAATATAGCTTAATCTCTACTGGAAGGAGATCTCCCAAATTGTAATATACATATACATACATATATATGATTATATATATTTATTAATATTTAATAATTGTATACATTTATTTGCATAGGATTTAATTTTCATAGTAGGTTACTTAAACTCTCTGGGCCTCAATGGACTGATTTATTAAATGGAGATAGTAGCACATCGCACATCCCTCCTAGGGGAGTTTTGAGGATTAAATGAAGCAATGCGATTACGTAATAGTCCCTGGAATCATCAGCAGAAAGAAAACAGTAGTGAGAGGGTACATGGTTGTACATGAGGCAGACCTTCTTATATAGGGGATTGATAGTAAATTCTGTATTGATTTTCATTATTTCATGCTTACATTTTGTATATTTAGGAAAGGAGACTAAATTTTATTTCTTTGTCTAAACAAAATGTCTACTTTTATTATCTTTAAAGTAGACATTTTTTAAATTATAATATTTCATTTGCATACTGATTTGGTCACCTTTCACATTTTTCTGTATAATTTGTTTTTTTTTTTGAGACAGAGCCTCAAGCTATTGCCCTGGGTAGAGTGCTGTGGCATCACAGCTCACAGCAACCTCCAATTCCTGGGCTCAAGCGAGTCTCCTGCCTCCACCTCCCAAGTAGCTGGGACCACAGGCGCCCGCCACAACGTCCGGCCATTTTTTGGTTGCAGCCGTCATTGTTGTTTGGCGGCTTGGGCTGGATATGAACCTGCCAGCTCAGGTGTATGTGGCTGGCGCCTTAGCCCGTTGAGCCACAGGCGCCGAGCCTTTTCTGTATAATTTGGACACATTTTCTTTGTTTCCCAGTTCTACATCATTTGGACACATTAGCTTTGTGGCTAACACTTTGTGTGCCAATTTCCTCCTAAGTTTTAGTTAAATTCTGCCTGATCTGCCTGTAGGGCACAGTAGGCTTGACTGTGGATGCAAACACTGGGAGCATCATCCCAATAACAGCTAGTAGATGGAACATACACCCGGTGTTTCAATTTCCAAATATCTTTATCAAAGGCTAGTTGCAAACATTAAAATGTGATATTGTCACAAAATAGATAAAGAATGAAAAGTGTTCTGAATCTTCTTCCTCTGATGCTCAGAACACTATTCTGTTTTATGTAGAAAGCTTTCCTTTACTGAATGTGAGATACAAAACAATGCTGTGCTGCTGGGAATAGTGCTGAAACAGAGTGGGGAAAACTAATCAAACTAGTAAAATACTTAGGTGTTCAGGGTTTAATTTGTGTGCAGAGATATTGTGAAACAGTTTATGATATGCTTTCACCTATGCTTTTATGGTTAATAGAGGCTGATTTTACTTTAAAAATTTCATAAGTGTGTATAGGTTTCTTAGTGTGTCTGCGTGTCTTTGATACTGTGATTATCTTACAGACAATATCATGTCTTATAGTCATTGTGTTAATTACAGGGATATAAGATAGTGACAATGTTAAAATCTGCAACAATTAAATTGACTGGAAAAGCTCCCGGTTAAGAGGAATAAGAATAAAATAGCACATGAAACAATTCAGAAGCAGTCACATTCATTATGAATTTGCATGTGAAAGGAACGCTCCCCTGTGTGAATGGATTTAAGCATGTTCATCCTCACTTCAATAAAAGGATTGTCCTTATTATGTGTAATATCTGTGAATCTCTTTGGAAATAAGGGGCTTCTCACAAAGTTTGCCCTTTCATTTCAGGTGGTGGACAGAATAAGGTACAGAATGGGTCGTTTCCATTTTTTTTAAAACTCCATACCAATAATGAAAAGATGGATGGACCAAGAAAGAAATACCTTGGGAAAAGTTGTCTTGAAAATAGTTTCATAATTGTAAAATTTGGGGGATACAACTAAGAAACCTGGAGAAAAATCTCATTCCAGATTTTGACCAAGCAATTCTCATATTCTTCAAGCAGAGAGGAGCGCGAAGGAGCCTCTGACCCAGCGTGGAACCTGGCAGGGCAACTCTATTACTCTGGCCTAGAATTTTATTATCCTCATTCCTTGGCAGACTGCACGTTGCACGTAAATCATGAAAGGGGCTCAAGGAATCGGTAAGAAAACAGATTTTCCAGCAGTATTTATTACCTTTCCAGACTATGGAAATTGTCTATGTGTAATAGCAGATTGAATGGTTCTGCAGGGGTTAGAAGACATCGGTAAGGGATCTATAATAAATTTTAGAGGCATTTCCTTGTATAGATGTGGGACTCACCTGTGAGACTCATTTAATTTCTTCCATAACATTTTTGCCTCAGTGAATTTGATGGGTATTTTTTTTTTCAGGAAAATGCAAAGTAAATAAAAATTAAGTTGTCACAGAAATCAAACTTCAGAATTTTATATAGTTGAATATTTCTGTATTTACAGGTCCTTTCCAGACTGTCAGGAAGGCAGCTATGTCTCATTTTAAACCATTACTGAGTACTGTTGCACTTAGAAATGTTGATTCCATTTTGCTACTTTCAGTTTTGCAGCTTAGCTCCTATTTGAAATCATATCCTTCAATTAGCACAAGGCATCACTGACGAGTTCATATTTGTTGTAGAAGCACTATCAGAAGAAAAATGTCCCAGATACGGTCAAGCCGGGCTTCACAGATTGAGAGAAAAGAGGAGAGCCGAAGCTAAGCTCAGTTGTTACCTTTCAGTTGTGCTTGAACTCCAACGATGAAATCCCCAGCAATAAATGATGACTTAGTGTTGTCCTTGTATCTATAAAATCAAATGAAACACTTAGGGGAAGACTCCTAGCTATTTTACACAAGGGTCATTATGGAGATGAAATACTTCTTCAAAAATTGAGCAACAATCATCCAGATTAAGGCATGAACCAAACCAATGTTTGAAGATTAATTTGAGCTTGAAGACATAACCACAAATCATGATTCTGTGACAGTGAAATGTATAGCAAATCTTATAGAAATTTATGCTGTTACCAAAATAATTGTAATCAATTCACCTGATCACTAAACTGTTTGACTACTATATTATTTTCCTATTGCTTCTGTACCAAATAAGTGCAAAGTGTTTTACAATAATAGCAATTTACTATTTTACAGTTCCGAAAGTCAGTAGTCCAAAAATGACCTATGGGATGAAGTCAAATCTTACGGGATAAGGGTGTGGAGTGGCTGGTTTCTTCCGACACTCTCGGGGTGAGAGTGGTTTGCTGGCCTTGTTCAACTTCCAGACAGCCTCCAGTGCCTTCCTCACGCCATTCCAATTTCTGTTTCCTCACTATTCCTAATACTGACTCTAAGCCTCCTGCCTCCCTTCATAAAGACTCTTTTGTTTACATCATGCCCACCTCATTTTCCAGAATAACCCCACATCTCAAGGCCCTTAAATCACTCTCCTCTGCAAAGTACCTTGTGGACAATGTACCTTGTCCATTCCCAGGTACTAAGATGTGGACATGCTTGGCACAGTGATCATTATTCTGTATA
Source organism: Perodicticus potto (assembly GCA_963574655.1). Lineage (NCBI taxonomy): Eukaryota > Metazoa > Chordata > Mammalia > Primates > Lorisidae > Perodicticus > Perodicticus potto. The sequence continues at coordinate 37,438 of CAUYRH010090914.1, forward strand.
CCAAAACCATCTGCTCTGTGTATAGTATTGTACTTGATACTAAGTTGAATAATACAGATGTCTGCTACCCTCAAAGGGCTTATAATACATGTGGAGAAATAGACCTATATTATAGTACCATGAAAGGTGCAGAGCCAGGGGCTGTAGGTAGTTCCTGAGCACAAGGAGTCTCGCCTACCATGACCCTCTGGGGAGAGGAGGGGCCAGAGGGAAGACTCATCAGAGGACAGGAGCAGGGGATGAGTATTGGCAGAAAAGGTTCATGCTGGTGAAAACAGGGGGAAGGAGTTTTGCAGGAAGAGGAAGATGCATGTGGGAGACATGAGAGAGTCTGTCAAGGTCAGGAGAGGATAGTGTTTGCATGGTGATGTTCATAAGATCCACCAAAGAAGATCAAGTTTATCATTAGCTCTTTATATGAGCAAAGAAGCACCACCAGCATCACCAAGGAATTTTCAGCATCTCTGATATCTAGATCGGCTAATAGCTTTGTGTGATAGACAGTGGGCCTTGATCATGGACAGCGATAGTTTATTGTAATGTACACTCAGGCTGGAAACACTTTGGATTTTTAAAGACTTTTTTTGTAGTTTTGTTTGGCCTGGGCTGGGTTTGAACCCGCCACCTCCGGTATATGGGGCCAGTGCCCTACTCCTTTGAGCCACAGGCATTCCCCAAGACTTTTAAATTTTATCTAGAATATGGTAGAAAACTACTGAAGGGCTCTAAAGGACTCAGCTCTGACATGACATGGTTACATTTCTATTGCAGATAGATATATATAGTAATAGTAAGGAAGTTAAGTTATGTAAGATTAGAACATGGCAAGATGAAAGAATCTTTTTTTATATACCAGAAATCACAAAGTCCTGAATTACAGTATTTTCTTCCCTGTAATAGAATAATGACCAGTGGGTGGAGTTTAGGGGTGAATTTACAGGACTGTGTGACTAACTTGACGTGAAAGAATTAAACAATGGGAGGAAGAAGTGTGTATGTGTCTAAAATGATATGGATAAATGTGCAGCTGTGTGTATGGTGAATACATGTGTATAAACTTACAAGAAGTAGTTAGAAGCAAACGCAATCAAACCGAAATCAACTGCAGTTCTTGGTATATCTGAAAAAGACACTATTAGATTGGAATAGTAGTTTATTCGCAGCATTCTCTTCTTGTGTTAGTGGTGAGTTTTTCTTAACATTTTAGAAACTACATTTAGAAAACTATAATTCTGAATTTCTATGTACTCATATTTTAAGGATACGGTGACTTGTGATTTTACTGACTTCTATAGGCATATGGCTGGATTCTAAAACACTTAAAGTCTTCTACATTACACTTAAAGTCTTGCTAGAGTTATAAACTAGTATCAACATTGCTGAAATGGTTTGTTCAAATATTACACACACAACTTTTACACTAGTAAATTGTGTATAACCTTGGGTTGAAATAAATACAATGTATGTCCACTAACTAATGCAACTTTTCTATTTTCCTGAATTGAAAGTACATAATGATTGCCACAGATGAGCTTATTAATTTTATCAAAATTGCAAAGAAAACCAGTAAAATTTCTGTAAGTTGTCTATGTCTTGTGTGCAATGAATATAAAGCTGGCTTTAGATACATGGCAAAGAATATTTATAGGTTCAGGGATTAGCTTACACAGGGGCACATTAACCTTTAAATGAATAGTAGAAACATATTCCCCTATGTCCTATATTTTGTAAGCTACATACTTCACAATTTGGTAAGAATAAAAATAGACAATTTCTCTGCTTACTTTTAAATTTATAAGTCTTTAAATGTGTTACATGAAAGTATATTTTATTATGAATAACATCAATTCACTACTCATAAATAAGATGCGATTTTTAGAATCAGAACTTGACTTATACTAGAGTCAGCATTCTTTTTTATTACCTGTCTGTTCTAATTAATTTATCAGCTAATGATATTTTATGCAGGAAGATGGGGATTTTCTTCTAATTGAGTACTTTGTCCATTAAGTTGGTCATTTATTTAATATCATAAAATCATTGAGTGAGGTAATTTAGTCTCTCAAATACAAGGGGCTGTAAATTGTTGAACTGCAATAAGTGTCTAGAAAAAAATGCTGAATAAAGATGTCAAAAGATTTTCTGAAAATGTTTTTTCACTTAGAGTCAAGGGAAACATACATTTTGTACTTTCCGCTTTCTGTTTTTCGAGGGATAAAATGTTTAGTGTTGGCAGTGTAAACTATATTCTTAGAGAGCTAGAGCCAAGAGGGCCAAAATGGTTTAGAACTCCAAGTACTGCAGGAAATGCTTAACTGGAATTATTTGGAGTCATTTTCCTCATCGTCATAAAGAGTATTATTATATAAATAAAAAGTAATATAAAACAATTGATAATTTTGAGAAGAAAAATTGCACACAGATTTTAAAACTGAAAATAGCTCTGACATCGCCTGCCCTCCTACTGACACAAATGACCATATTGATTAATCTGGTCATTATTTTGGGTCTGATATGAAGTAACAGGGCGTTCCAGAGTAAGTTCATGGTATGTCGTACTTAGATTCTAGCAGATGAAAATAGTCAGCAAACAGTAAAAAGGTATAAATGTTCTATGTGAGTAACAAACAGTTTGGGGAATTACAAAGGCAATAAGGGAAGAAAATGCTGAGGGGTCTTTGATATTTTAAAAAGCATATCCTCCGGAGGACAATCTACAGATGTAACACTTGATCAGGAAAGTAAATGGAACAAGGTAACAAGCTCTGTACAGACCTGGGTGGAAAAACAGGTAAAAGAAAAAGCAAGTGTTATGGGCAATAAGCCAGAAAATGCTTGATGAGTTCAAGGACTCCGGGCGGCTAAGGTGGAGGAGGCGGAGGGAAGGCTGCGGAAAATGGATAAGAAGGAAGCGGGGAAATAGCACAGGGCATGGAAGGCCGCTGTAAGGCCCTGCCCGGCTCCCACTAGGAGAGGCAGGAGAAGACACTGCAATGTTTTAAGCAGCAAAGAAACAAATCTTACTTACATTTTTGAAGAATGTCTAATTCCTTTGTTAACACGGAAAGAAGGGCAAAGCCAGAAGCCTGAATACCCACTGGGGAAGCCTTTTGTGATAGGTCAACACAGGTGTATTAGTGGTGTGAACCTGGGGGCTCAATGGGGGAAGATTTGGGCAATTGTGAGATCCTGAAGATAATGCAGAAGGAGAGACACCAGGATTTGTTGTATTAGTGTTGGGTGAAAGACAAACAGACGATGAGGGTTTCTGAACTACTTTCCAAGAGCAAACGGAACGATCCATTGGCCATGTGCGCAGTGGAAAGATAAACAGCAGAGGCGGAATCACCCGTCACGGCGGTGCGTGAGCTCGTCACTGCAGTGCTGAGCATAGGTCTACTTGGTCCAGCTAAAAACCAAGCTCTGATGGTGGCCGTGCAGCTGTGAGATACTCTTCCGAGCCCCAAGCACCGTGCGTTGCGGTGGCGTTTGCAATGGGCCAGCAGCAGGTGCGCACACGCGGGGCCAGCTGTGGTGGGAACGGGTGTGGGGTTTCTGTCCCACCGCATTCCCCGGTTGCGTGCTTGTGTGTCCTACGTGGTGGATCTGGCTGCTCAACTCCAAGGGCCCTGGGTCCCGCACTCTGTGTTGGGGATAGTGGCAAAGCCGAGAGAATCCAGACCCAGTAAGCTACGCTCAGGTCCTCGGATGGAGAGCGCTTGCACTGCCAGGATGCGTGAGAAGGGCAACCCTCTGCCCCGGGAAGAGCGCTGGGCAGAGGTCCTGGCTCCAGTCCCCACAGCCCTGGCAAGTTAGGGCGGGACTGTCAGCGCTCCTAGGCTCTAGGGCTTGTGGGGTTCACTTCTCCGTCTCAGATTTTGCAGCCGAGACTGCAAATGACAGTTCTTACCCTGGGGACGTAGAAGCTGGTGCCCAGCTCACGACCAAGTCTTTCTGGCACCTCTCCTCCTGCTCAATCCCTGGGGTGACAAGGTGCCGCTCCCTCCGGGTGCTAGCAGCCTGCTCACTCCACGCTCACCAAGTCCGGGTACCGGAGCTCACACCCAGCTCATGCCCTGGTTCCGCGGGCAGCAGCCTGGGGTTTCCTGACGCCTGGAACTGGTGCTGCTGGTTCCCGGCACCTCGCAGTCTTTTAAAATCTGGGATGAGTTAAAAGATGGAGACTTTACCTCTTTTATGTTTACATGGATGGAGCCGGAACATATTCTTCTCAACAAAGTATCTCAAGAATGGAAGAAAAAGAACCCAATGTACTCAGCCCTACCATGAAACCAATTTGTAAAGCACCCACTCTTCCATATGAATTCTGTAGCCCAACTACAGCCCAAGATGAAGGGGAAAGGGCGTGAGGAGGGAAGAAGGGGGGGAGGAAGGGTAATTGGTGGGACCGCATCTGTGCCGCATTTTACAAGGGTACATGTTACATCTGCTAAGTATAGAATATAAATATCTTAACACGATAACTAAGAAAATGTGGTGAAAGCTTTGTTAACCAGTTTGATGAAAGTATTGCAAATTGTATATAAAGCCAGTACATTATATCCCATCATTGCATTAATGTACACAGCTATGATTTAATTAAAAAAAATTTAGGATGGAAATTGTGCCTTGCTGAAGATGCTCAGGTTTAAGATCGGCGTGGATTCCGGGAGTGCTTCCTCCCTGGAACTGTTCTGAGTCTCCTGACCATCTAGTATGTTATATTCAGGGCTCGGGAGGGTCAGGATGCTGTCCTGTGGCCTGGACTGTGTGATTTCGCAGAGGGAAAGTGGACCGCAGAGAGCCCCTCGCTGCCCCTGTACTGAGAGTGGCTCCCAATTCCCAGCCTGTGCCTAGAATCAGGCTGCATTTTTCCCTTCTCCTTCCCGGGTTGGGGCTTCCTGTCCCTCCTCCATCGCACTCCCACCTCCCTTATTGGTTAAGGTATTAGAAGTGCAATTGTGTTACGCATTGCTTTGGTTCTTCTGACTGGATGAGGAGTGCTTGGAAACAAAAAAAACCTCAGCTATGAATTTGGAAGGAAGTCATGAGTCTGTTTTCAATAAAAATTATATTGTATATTATCTGTTCAATTCTGAGTAATCTTAATGAATTCAGTAACAGTATAAGTATCTCCATAGTACTTGAATATCAGACAGGTGTATTTCTTATGTTCTTGAAATTCTGCATAATACTCATTATTCTATCAAAAATATTAGAAAATATTTACTCTGGGGAATCACTATAGTTTATTATATAAGTTTTCAGTAAGACTATCTGGGAAATATTCATTACTTGGTTTGTATTCAATTTTAATCTTATGTTTCAGTTTTCGGGGCATATTAGTAATGTCATGGCTGGCGTGATTATTGGTAAAACGATGCATAATATTTAAACATCACAGTTTAGCCCTGGTCACTATTAGCATTGGCAATAAAACTCAGATTTATAATTTATCATCTTATGTTACAGGCGCTGACCCGTATTTATCTCATATGTCAGATGGAACAGTAATGATGACATTTTTTCTGAAACCGAGAAATAATAACCTTTTCTTACCTAGCTCAGGGCCAAGACACCCAAGTACACAATCTCAACTTATATTATAGATAGATGAAAAGGATGTTCCTTTGACAATATCTTCTCTTATTTTTTTTTAAATCTGGTACATCAGAAAATAGTGGATGAATATGAAAAAACATTATACCTGTGTCACCAAACATTCTGAGTTTGAATGTTTAACATCATTTATAACTTTTAGTTTTATTAAATAATAAATGAATCTATATATTTATAAATTGTAGACAAATGTACTTCAGAGATATTTTGAGCATTTCCAGAAAATCAAATTAAAGCAAATACTTTGGTTTCACCTGGATATAAAAGTTATGTTTACATTGTTCTACAGGAGCATTATGTTTAAAAACAAAGTGCATACCTTAATTTAAAAAATATTGCTGAAAACATTAACAAAAATGTGATCCTTCACTGAGTCCTCATCTTTTTGCTGGTGGAAGGTCTTGCCTCAATGTTGATGGCTGCTGACTCTTCAGGGTGGTGGTTGTGAAGGAAGAGGAAGCTGTGGTAATCCCTTAAAATAAGAGAACAATGACATTAGCCATGTTGATTGACTATTCCCTTGAGAAAGACTTCTGGGTAGATGGGCGGCACCTGTGGCTCAGTGGGTAGGGTGCTGGACCCATATACCAAGGGTGGCAGGTTCAAATCCGACCCTGACCAAATTGCATGAAAAAAATAGCCAAGTGTTGTGACAGGTGCCTGTAGTCTCAGCTACTCAGGAGGCTGAGGCAAGAGAATTGCCTAAGCCCAATGGAGTTGGAAGTTACTGTGGGCTGTGTGATGCCACGGCACTATACTGAGGGCAGTAAAGTGAAACTCTGTCTCTACAAGAAAAAAAAAAGTTTTCTGGGTAGCATACAATGCTGTTTGATAGCACTCTCCCCACCACAGAATGTCTTTCAAAATTGGAGTCAGTCCTCTCAAACCCTGCTGCTGCTCCATCCACTAAGTTGATAGACTAGTCTGAATTCTTTGTTGTCATTCAACAATGTTCACAGCATCTTCACCAGAATTCACTTCAACAGTTTTCCTTCTTGCTCATTCGCAATGAGCAGCTCCTCAGCCATTCAAGTTTTATCATAACGTTTCTCCAATTCAGTCACATCTTCAGGAGCCATTTCTAATTCTAGTACTTGCCATTTGCATCACATATGCAGTTTCCTCCTTCACAGAAGTCTTGAACCCCCAAACTCATCCATGAGATTTGATATCAACTTCCTTCACACTCTTGGTAATGTTGAAATTACAAATCTTCTTTTCTTATGTAAACAAAAAGGCCTAAAGATATAAATATTGCTATTTATTGTTAAAGAATTTTTATTTATTAAATCTGACGACATGTATTCCTATTTGTTAGGAATTCATAGAATTCTGTATTATTCAAATACATAATTCATTGCAAATTTCTTCTTGTCATCTTTGAAGAGTTACAGTGGACTTTAATTTCTAGAATACATTTTTTTTTTAAGTCAAACATGAGTATGACTGAGAAGCCCATCTAAAGGATTTACATGGGGTGGGAGCATGTATTGGTGGACTCAGATTTTTACCCATCCTCATCTTAACACAGCATAAGTATATTCTTAATGGCATCTAGAGTGGTAAATTCTTTCTAGAAGATTTTTAGTTGACTTTGCCAGGTGAATCAGGGGAATCACTGTCTATATGCTTATCTATCTATGTATCTATCTATCACTATCTACCTTACAAAATGTATTTCTTAAATAAAAGGACTTGATATTTAAAATTACTCCCTTGATCCACATCCCTCAATGCACATCCCCCAGAACCTTGTGTGAGCAGACATGACGACCGCACAAATGTCCTTGTACATCTCCGTCAGAGCTCCTGCATGACCAGGCGCACTGTCAGTAAGCAGAGTTATTTTGAAATGAACCTTTTTTCCCCCTGAGTAGTAGATCTTAATAGGGAACTTAAAATATTAAGGCAACTGTGCTGTCATCCAGGCTTTGTTATTCCATTTATAGACCACGTGCTGAGTAGCTTTAGCATAGTTCTTAAAGGTCCTTGGATTTCCAGAATTGTAACTTAGAGTCACCAACTGCATTAGCCCCAGACAAGAGCCAGCTGTCTTCTCAAGTGTTGAAGCTGGGCATTGTCCTCTCTCTGCTAAGAAAGTTCTCTATAGCATCTTCTGAGAAAGCAATTATCCAGTGTACTCAATACTGTTATGAAGCCCGTGGATACTCTAATGCAGGGGTCCTCAAACTATGGCCCGTGGGCCACATGCATTGGTGTGAATTGTGTTTGTTCCCATTTTGTTTTTTATTTCAAAATAAGATATGCAGTGTGCATAGGAATTTGTTCATAGTTTTTTTTTTTTTTTTTTAAACTATAATCTGGCCCTCCAACGGTCTGAGGGACAGTGAATTGGCCCCCGTTTAAAAAGTTTGAGGATGCCTGCTCTAATGTATGCCCACTCAGGAGAAAACTCATTTCAATTCAAGTTGGGGGAAGGATAAAGGAAGGGGGTAAGAGAGGGGATTGGGGTGCTCTCACTCAACAGGGCAGTGTAGGGGTGCTTGGCACACCTCTTGAGTGTGGGAAATACCACAAGAAGGGTCAACTATTTTGACCTCATTGTTTGTATTCTCACATTAACTTCAAATAAGTTTACTTTTCATTTAAAAAAAAGAGAGAAAGAAAGAAAATGAGATGTGTGCTTCAGTTTCCTTCATCGATGATCTTAGCTAGCTTTTGCATAACTTGCTGCTGCTTCTTCAACAGCATTTGGTGCTTTGCTTTACAGTTTTATTTATGGAGACAGCTTCTTTCATTAAACTTTGTGACCTACCTTTGCTAGCTTCAGACATATCTCCTGCAACTATCTCACCTCTCCCAGCTTTTTTGGAATTGAAGAACATTAGAGCACTGTTCTGAATTAGGCTTTGGCTTAGGGGAGCGTTATAGCTGATTTAATATTCTATCCAGATCCCTAAAACTTTCTCCATAGCAGAGCAGCAGTAAGACTGTTTTGCTTTCCTGTCTTCTACGTGTTTACTGGATTTTCACTTTTAATATTCTTTAATAATTTTTGCCTTACATTTACAAGTTGCCTGTTTAGCCCAAGAGAAGTAGCTTTTGGGCTGTCTTGACTTTGGGCGTGCTTTACTCTCTTACCATTTCTACCCTTTGTTTTAAAATGAGTAATATGAAACTTGGCCTTATACTTGAATACTTAGTAGCCATCGTAGGATTATTAATTGGAGTAATTTCAATATTGTTGTGTCTCAGGACAGCGATGCAGAGGAAAGGGAGAGACATGGAAGTGGTCAGTCAGTGAAGCAGTTGGGATGCAGATTTATTAAGTTCACTGTCTTATTTAGGTATGTTTCATGCCACCTCAAAAAGATCACCATAGTTACATCAAAAATCACAGATCACCATAGCAGACATAAAATTAACGAAAAAGAATTACAAAAATATGACCCAGGGACATGGAGTGAACATCTAATATTGGAAAAATGGTGACAACAGACTTGCTTGATGTAGGCTTGGTACAGACCTTCAGACCTACCAAACAAAATGTATTGTTTGTGAAATGCAGTACAGCAGGGTGTAATGAGACCAGGCATGCCTCGGCACACATCCTATCACATGTTCATCAATTCTCTTGACGCTGCTTTGATAACAATATTTTATTTATGGAAATAGCATCTTTTTCTTCTGATAATAGTTGAGACTGAGCTGAGGAATTAAAAATATAAAGCTAAGAGATCGGTCCGGTTCATAAATAATCTGTTTTTTAAATTAATTGTAAATATATTTCAGTCAAAAATTTATGTGTCATTCCAGTAATTCTGCATCCTCTGGTGTTTTTTATGTTTTAATTTATTATTTTAGCTTTTCTTTACTCTTAGGATTTTGTCTGATAATCTGCTGGTAGACACAAGCTTGCAGTTCCTGTTGATGTCTGGATAGTTCAGTGAAGATAGAGGAGTGCCTTCATGATGTCTTTGTTCTCTTCACTTGTATTTATTCTTGGGAACTGTTGGGCCCATGTGTACACATTGGAATCCTGAACTACAAAAGCATACAACAAATCGGGTGCCACTGGATAACTTATTAACTTACCTTTTTGTTCTCGAGGATATAATATTTTAAATACTTTACATGGAATCTTTTAACAGACTTCAATATTCATGTGGTTCAGGGAAGCATTGCTATACAATTGCAAGTTTCATGGATATAATTAAATCAAAGACCTTTAAATATTAAATACTAACTAATGCCTATTTTCATGCATATGCTAGATGTCTAAGTTTAGGAATACCAGTGTTATAAGAAAAAGGCACTGTTGGGCGACACCTGGGCTCAGTGAGTACGGTGCCGGCCACATGTACTGAGGGTGGTGGATTCAAACCCAGACCTGGCCAAACTGCAACCAAACAAAAAAAAAAAAAAAAAAGAAAGAAAAGAAAATGGCACGGTTGTTTTAGAACTCCATGGTTTAGGCGGAAAGGATACTGATAATGATCTAGTGAAATATGTGGGGAGAATTCACAGTGATAAGTGCTCTGTTGAAAACTACAGGAGGATTGCGTGTAGAGTCAGCACATTGTATCCCATAATTGCAGTAATGTACACAGTTATGATCTAATATTAAAACAAACAAAAAAAGACAGCAAGTAATGGGGACTGCGGGTACTACGGTCAGAGTGTTCAAATCCCTCCCTGCCTCAGAAAATGAGCCCGTTGAAACACTAACCCACAAAGGGGGATGTGTGTGATTAGGTCACGAGGGTAGGGTGCCCACAAATGGAATTAATGCTGTCACCCAAGGGACTCTGGAGAACTCTTTTCCCTTTATGCTTTGTAAGAACATGGAGAGGAAATGCTATTTGCAAACCAAGATGCAGGTTGTTCCCAGGTTCCACATCCACTGGCTGCCGGATCTGGGACTTAGCAACATCCAGACCGTGAGGAATAAATTTCCGTTGTTTATAAACCACCCAATTTAAAGTATTTTTGTTATAGTTGCCTAAATTAACATAGACAGAGTGACTTGGGCGGGTATAGGACTACAGTCTCTCTCTCTCCCCCCCACCCGTTTGAGTGTGTCTGAAATTGGACTCTTCATATTTCTGCTCTAGACACTTTCAGTTTTTCTCCAGGCTTGACTGCTTTTCCGTGGTGCCGTAATTAGAACCTCCTATATGGTGTGTATTGTGACGTTCTTGAAAGAAAATCAATGGGTAATTTCCCAAAGTTGTAATTGATGAGACTTTAAGAAATGGAATATTCGTAAGTCTAGGTTATGGTAAGGGAAAGAATACAGACAAGTCAAGGGCTCAAGGGCTGGTAAAGTAGGAAGCATGGATCATGCCATTATCTGAAAAGGCCGTGGCGGGGAGTGACTGGAAGTCCAGCTGAGCCACAGTAGAGGGCAGGACCACCAGCTAGCTTTCTGTCCAACAGTGAAGTCATTGCCAAAACTGACGCTTAACAGAGATTAGCAACATTATTAAATGTCCCCACTCCCACTCTTCCTGATCTCCAATTTCTTGTAATTTTCTCCTAGTGACTTAAAGGCCACATATTAATAAATGTTTCCCAGAGATTGGTAAAATAACATTTCTGTTATGTCTTAATAAAGTAGCTTTGCCAAGCTCACCAATGATCACAACACTCTGAATGAACATAAAAGTTTGCCCTGCACTATTTCCTAATAATTTTACAAGGACAGTGATGGTTATTATATGCTGAAATACTGTGTGATTGGCATTACTCATTTAAAGTCACAGGAAACACCAAATAGCCCATTTCCAATAGATGGCAGAAAAAGTGATTCATTCTTTTCTTTGAATGTTCATTTCCTGTTTTTTGAGAGAGTAAATGTTCTTCCTAGCATGCTTGAACTCAAGAAACTTGTGAAATTTGAAAGCTCCTTACATAAGAACTTCAAAGGCTTCAAAAGCTGGCAAAGAAACATTTCAAGCCAGCAAATTTTTAGCACTTTATAGATTATTTCACACGAAGCAAATGGTATTAAACCTGGAGAATTGATTCTATTGACAGATACATATACATATGATCCCCAAGGTACCCTGCACGTATTAAATATTCCAACCCATTTTGTGTTCGGAAAATGGAGCAAGCATTTTTTCCAGGTTTAATCTTTTTCACATTGGTGAGCTGAAGAAAGGACAAAAGGTCCACCTAACTGGTTTATTTCACATGTTTGTCACATTTCCTCATAAACCTGTGTCATTTTAAGAATACTGCATTTTTTTTTGTTTTTCAATAAGAATTTAAGATGCTCTGTGATAAGTACTGACTATAAGAATGTTGATTACCACAGATGTAGAAAATGCATGTTGTAAAAATGAGTAGCCACCCAAAATTAAAATTGACATAAAATGTAAAGATTTTCTGTATTAAAAAAAATTTACTCAATATTCATTTCTAACTTTCTAAACTCTTGAATTACTACGTTCTTAATAAGTTACCTACTACATCAAAGTTTATGCACTTTGTGTGAGAATTGATTGTGACATCTGAAGTAACAACAAGGTCACAGATTAAAGAATGCCCCATACATGTAAATGTAAACATGAGATATTTCTGAGAAAAGCAAACAAGTTGTTTGGTTACAACCAAATAACTTCATCAAGTGTAAAACGTTTCTGTTCAACTTGAGTAAAAAGAACCTTATGTTTGGAATGTTGAGAAATAAAGATGAAAATGATTTAAATATGTTAAATAATCCTTTTAGTTTAAAAAACTTTCCACTGCGGGGCACCCATGTTCAGTGGTTTGGGCACCTGCTACATACTCAGGGCTGGTGGTGTTGATCTTGCCCAGCCTGCTAAACAAACAAACAAACAACAGCCAGGTGGGCACCTGTAGTCCCAGTTACTAGAGAGACTGAGGCAAGAGGAAAAAAAAAATTCCATTGAACACAAACTTTGCCAAAATTTGTTCTGACCTTTTCATCTTAGTAACTTATCAAAAGAAATTAAAACATGCCTTTTCTCAAAAGACTATTCTAACTCTATGAGAACATGTCTGCATTAAAACAACTCTACTCGGGGAAAAATACAATTCCTTTAGGTTCAAAAGTAATGTAAGAATAGAGTCACTGAAAAGCGTGTGGGTGACCTCACAAAGTGTTGGCTACTATGTCCTTGCAAACACAGAAGCCTATAAAGCTTTTGTTTAAAAAAAAAAATCGTAAGAAATATGAAGTAATTGGGTGGTGCCCATGGCTCAGAGGAGTAGGGCGTCGGCCTCATATGCTAGAAGTGGCGGGTTCATACCCAGCCCTGGCCATAAACCGCAAAAAAAAAAAAAAAAAAAAAAAAAGAAAGAAATATAAAGTAATTATCATATTAGAGAAAATAGACTTTGTTTTATTGTCTAAAAAAACCCATTGAAGTAAATACTAAAATGGGTGAATTACTAAAATTATATCCCAACAAAACTTAAAAATATGAAAATATGATCATCACAAAACATAGTAAATTCAGTTAAATTTGATTTTGAGCTGAACATTGACTATCTATCATAAATGTACCTGGAATATTGCACATTATTAAGTTATTTATATTTAATTTTATTAAAAATGTTTATTTCATAAAAAAAAAAAGCTTTTGTTTTTAAAAGTTTTATTTCCCAAGATTTTTGAGTAACTGGCTATACCTGATAACAGTGACAAAAATTCATGGTCATTTCTTTAAACTTCAATGACATAAAATATAGTTCTAAAATCTTCTATGACCTCTTATGATGATTATATTCCACTAATACCTACTTAGATATAGACACTTTATATAACTGTAGGTACACACATATAATTATATATATACAAGTAGACTGTACAAAAGAGGTGCCCCGTTATCTGTGGAGGACACTTTACAATGTCCTGATGCCTGAACCCACAAATAGTACCATACACTGTACATACTATATTTTTCCTTATACCTACAGGCTTGTGATAAAGTTTAACTTAAAATTTGATATGGTAAAAGATGAACAGAAAGTAATAGCTACAAAAATATATTCATAAAATTTACAAAATGCAATCTCTCTATCAAATTGTCTTACTTTACTCCCCTTTCCTGGGATAAGTTAAGATGGTAAAAGACTTGGGTGATGTGACGAAGTGAGGTGATTTACACAGGCATTGTGATGTTGCATTTAAAACTTTTGAATTGTTTATTTCTGGAATTTTCCATTTAATATTTCCTAATTGGCTACAGGTAACAGAAACCACAGAAAGTGAAGCCATGGATGGGGCGGACTACTGTGTGTGGGGGTACATGTGTAGTGTATGTTACATGTAGGACGTGTGTGTGCATATGTGTGGGAGGAAGGGAAACTAGAACTCAGGTATATGGAGGTGCAAGAGAAAAACACCACTGCACGGGCCACGTTGAGGATATTTATTTTATAAACCCCACTGAAATATTTACAGAAAATGTGCAAGACAATATGTTTAAATCTGTATTTATAGAGTGTCAACCATGCATGAAGCAAGATAAAAAGATACACGTGAGGTCTTAATTTTTCGTCCCCTCAAGGCTGACACTGAGCCTTTAGACGCATCTGTCTACAAGGGCTGGGGAAGCCAGCAGAGCAGCCGCGTAGTGTTAGGGAGGTTGAGGTGTGGCTCTGGGAGCTGCCGGGGAACACGGCTCCCAGGGGGAGTGAGCCTCCCAGTATCTCTGTCCGTGGTGAACTTGGGAATGGCGGCTTTCATGACAGTCACAGAAACACTGACATTCACAGCTGGATATCTACAGGGCACACTGTTTACTCCCACAGGAAACCTGAAGGGGGCCTGGTAGCTTCTGTAATCCTTCATGTACCCATTGGTGTATATGTCAAAAGCCAAGTATCTGTGTTGAAACATACATCACTTCTATGTAGATGGTGAAAGAATCTGTATATTGAAAAAGCATGACGAACAAATACAACAAGTGAGTGATCTTTTGGTACAATAGAAAAAATATTTTCTGATAACACATGTTATACAATGCCATGCATTATTAAAATGATAACATAAAAAAGTACTTTGAAAAATGACAGCTGAAATGAACAGTTTTTTCCCAAAGCAAATGATGCTCTGAGCAAGTTTAGTGTCCAAATATTTAATTTTAGAACCCTTATTACAAAAGGGCAAAATCCTTTTGTAGATTACATGTATTTTATCTGTGACTTCTAAATATTATTAATGAGCCATAAATGGTAATTTTAAAGTTGTGCTTTTAAGTCGAAAAAACGTCAAATGCATCATTTTATAAAATTGTACTTCCTCCTTCTAAGTTGCATGGAAAACTAACGATGTAATTCAAGAGGAAAAATACTCCCTGCATTTTCTACAAACTAGTTTTTCTTACTTATTTAAGAGGAAAAAGTGAAAAATTAATCCTTTTAATCTAAATTTATAAGTGATATTTAATGGCTAAGAGAGAAAATTCAAATGAGAAAAAGTATATTTTTCTCTCTGACACATACAAATTTTCCAAGCAAAAGTTTTTCTCAAAATAAGAATCACTATCTTGTCAGCCATTTGATTCAATACTGCTTTTCCAAGCTGAATACCTGCAAACATTTATGAACAAATCACTTCCAATCTGCACAATTTTGAAACTATATTCTGTTATAATGTGGATAATTTTTGACAGCGATTCCTCTATACAAGCTAGACCGACACTGAGAATATTAATATAGGTATTTCTAGGTTCTATAAACAAGAGAGAATTGACATGCACTCTAGTAAAAATAAAAATTCACATGATAGGTTCTAATTTTTAAAGTTAAATGCATTCTATAGATTGAAGCATTTCCGTTCAATTGCACAAATCAATTTGAATAAAAATATCAAAGGAATAAATGGATTCTACAACAAGAAAATTAGGGTTTTTATAATTATAGAACACGATTTTGTCTGTATTATCCTATTTCTCCGCTATAACATTCGGTACTTTCATAACATAAACATATTTAAATGAGTACTAAGGCTATGGGATCTAACAGTGCACGTCATTGAAGTGTTGCCCCTAATGACAAAATATTGTAGAATAGGAAACATTGTCTTTCCATATTACTTTTTCCTTTTTTGCCAAAATCTTCTGTTTTCAAAGTATAAAAGCTGTACCTCTTTATGTTTTCTAAGAACTTTTTTTATTGGGCTCACTTTCAGTCGATCTGGTTTTCAGCTCCTGTAAAATGCTGTCCCAGACACACGAAGGACATGCTGGCCTGGGGAGCAGGAGGCAGCTGTGCTGATGGAGGAAGCTGTTTGTGAACCCTCCTGGGTAGGAAGTGGAGGGGCTCAGCTCCGGAGAGCAAGTTAATTTTCACCGTGAGTCATCGTTCTTGACTGCTTCTTTGTTGGCCCATTTTTATTTCTCCCAGCCTCTTCGCCTAATGGTCGACTTCACAAGGAAGGTGAGTACGTCCAGTTCCTAGAGCTCCCCTTCACGGCCTTGGCATAACTGGCTCCACGTCTGACAGGCCCCTTCATTCTTTCACTGCTCCTTCCAAACACTGTTTTACCCCACTGACTTCTAGGGACCCTCAACGTCCCTCAAGGTCCCCTGACACTCTTTGCATTTGCCACATACCTCATGCCATTGTGGTTTCCTGCTTTGATTGTTCACATTCCCTTACAGCGAGAGTGAGGCATAGGAGTAAGTCCTGTAAATGTGCTTACTGTTCAACCCTGAGCTTAGGCTTTGCGCGTCATCAGTGAGATACAGAAGAAACACAGAGAGAACAGGTGCAGCTCCTCAGAACCAGGGCTTCAGAGCATGAGGTCCTCTCAGAGTGTGCCTAACGCTTTACAATTTTTTTTCTATTTTTTTACTTTATTTATTTATTTTTTTGATTGTTGGGGATTCATTGGGGGTACAAGAAACCATGTTACACTGTTTGCATTTGTTGGGTAAAGTCCCTCTTACAATCGTGTTTTGCCCCCAAAAGGTGTGGCACACACCAAGACCCCAAGACCCCACCTGCCTCTCTCCTTCCCTCTCTCTGCTCTTCCTTTCCCCGCCCCTCCCTCATTCGTTCTCTCTCTGCTCTCCCCTTCCCTCAACCCACCGTGTCAATAATTGTCATTAATAAAGGTTTTTCCACACTGTTTTAGGTACGACACCAGGTCAATGATTATTTTCCTCTCTCCTCAGTTTTGCTCCATTCAGGGTGTTGACTTTCTTCTCTCCTACCCCCGCCTCGATGGAGTCCAAGTAAGGTTTCAGAGCAGCTCCGCAGAGCCCCATAACTGAGGACTCCGGGGCTTTTAGTTCCCACCACAAGAGGCCTGGGCTCGGCTTCCTGACCTCTTTTGTTAATCTGAGTGCACCTGCCTCTCATTCTCAAGCTTTTTGGCTTAGTTTGGCTCATATATCTTCCCCTGGTATTAGTGGAATGCGATTTTATTATTGTTTTAGAGGTAAAGGAAAGGTGGTGGGAAGACAAAAATGATAGACACTCCCCAAAGTATCTCAATATGTTGCTACAGGGTCAGTATTAGAACACCACCTTTTTTTTTTTTTCATGGAGAAGTTGAAGTTGAAGTTCTGTGGCTCAAAGGAGTAGGGCACCAGCCTGATATACCAGTGTGGTGGGTTCAAACCCGGCCCCAGCCAAAAATTGCAAAAAAAAAAAAAAGGAAGTTGAAGTTCAGCGTGATTAATAATACACTTGGAGAAAGTAGTACTGATACAGGAAATTAGGAGATACTTTTTTTTTTTTTTTTGTAGAAACAGAGTCTCACTCTATTGCCCTTGCTAGAATGCTGTGGTGTCACAGCTCACAGCAACCTCCAGCTCTTGGGCTTAGGTGATTCTCTTGCCTCAGCCTCCCAAGTAGCTGGGACTACAGGCTCCCACCACAACGCCCAGCTATTTTTTTGTTGCCGTTTGGCTGGGGCCAGATTCAAACCCTCCACCCTCTGCATCTGGAGCCGGCACCCTACTCACTGCCCCACAGGTGCTGCACAAAATTGGGAGATTCTTGCACACAGATGTCAAAATTGGACATATTTTTGTCTGCATCTTACATTATTCTATGTATATGATGTTCATCTTAACATATTGCCTGTTTTTTCTTTTTATTAAACTAAAGCCTTTTGGAAACTTTTCTTCAGGAAACCTCCTACAGCTCTGGACAGAAGGAATTTGAGAGCATATTTATGGATGTGAAGAAGAAAGTAAAGGATTAAATTCTGAACGAAGTTTGGTTTTTGGTTTGTTTTTCTTCATTTTTCTGGCAGCTCTTCCAAAGAATTATAATATACTGAGAACCCTATAATATAATTATGTTATAGATTATAACGTAAACAATATGCAAAGAAAGCATCAATTGTGGCTAAGGTACTAGAAAAAATGAATGTTGGGAATGATGTCGATACAAAATTGTGTGGACTTGCCTTCTGTTATTCAGTTGTGCTGAGTTCACAGGCTAATGGCTCTGCCATTCACAATATCTAAATGTCTCAATATCTAAATCTGGTGTCCCCCACTGAGGACAAACAAGGGCAAAGAAGAGAACACGGCTCTTTCAAGATTGTCAGCTTTGCTTTCCCATATTATAAAAATTCAGGTCGTGGAGTATTACACACAAGTTGAGACTCTTAAATTGAAGGGCATAACCCAAGCCTGTGCGGTCATTTTCCATCCAAATCAAAACAACAATTGAGTCTTCCTAACTCTCTGGGGAGTGGGATTCATTAGGCCATGACTACCAGATACTATGTTATCATGTACCGTAATGCTTCATTTTAAATTAGGAATCAAGTTATATTTAGAGGTATGAAGGATGCATTTATTTGGGGACTACATAGTATTTTTTTCTCTACACTGTTTTGAAGATATTTCAGAGGCACGTGCAATATATCACAGATCAATGATATCATAGAATTAAAGCAGCAAGAAAGTGCTAATGTTGATACTCACTTCTACATTTTCATGGTAGAAGTATGTTATGAGCAGCGGCCGTTAACAATAACTGCAATAACAAGGAAATAAAATCAGGATATTTTGTGGTTTTGGTGAATATATGTTCGATATAAATTAAACAAATAAAAAAGTTGGACACCCCCATTTTTCCTCAATGTTTATATTTTAGGAGATAGTCTCCTATGAAGAGAAAAGATGATTTCTAACTCAATGTAGTTATGGCTGCTCTAACAAATTAGCGCAAATGTGACGGCTTAAAACAATACAAAGGTATCGCCTTAGAGCCCTACAAGTGACCAGTCTGACTCTAACTTAGCTTCTCTGTGCTGAAGTAAAGTGGCAAGAAGCTGCTTTCCCACTGGAAGCTCCATTTCCTTACCTTTTCAAGCTTCTAGAAGTCTCTGGCTTTCCTCAGCTTTTGGTCCCTTGCTCCATCTTTAAGGAAACAGCATAACACTTTCAATTCTTTCTCTCCTCTCTGATTATGTTTTAGATTTTATCACCATGGTCCTTCCTTCCTATCATGCCATTATGAATATATTAGGTCGAACAAGATATCTCCCCAAATCAAAATCTTTAAATACATTTTCAAAGTATTTTTGTCCATGTAAGGTAATATATACCAGGATTTAGGGCATGAATACCTTTGAAAGGAGGGTGTAACTAAACTAATCCAAGCCTCCTATTTAATGGATGTGACCACTTTTTGAAGGTAGGACGTGCATTAGACGTGTACTGTTTTGATATATTTAGTATCTGACACTGGGTTGACAACGTATTTTTCCATGTCAGTCTTACTAAAATTTCTTTCACCAAATTCCTAGGTTATTAAACCACCTATACAAAAAGTCTCTTTATTTGTAGCAGTTTTTTTTTTTTTTTGAGAAAAACATGTAAAATTCTTTACTGTGCTTCTATGAGGTGAAATTGTCTAGAAATTATTTTGTTAGTTTTGTTTAAGTAATTAAGCTCCTTATTTATGGGTTATGAAGCATCATATCACTCAAATCGTTCTGAAAAATAGAATATGTATGGGTACATCTGTGTGCGTGTATATATATATGTGTGTGTGTGTATGTATCTATCTATATAAATCTAATAATGAGTAAACAGAAAAAAAGGGAAACATGTAAAATTCACAAAACATTAAGTAGATTAAGAAAAAAGAGAACATCCAAATGAACAAAACTTGAGAAATGAAAGAAGAAAAATCACAACTAATGCCTCAGAAATGAAAAGGGTCAAGAGAGGTTTCCATAAACAATTATATGCCAACATATTGAGCAACCTCTAGAAAGGTATGAATTCTGCAAACATACAACTATCAAAACCAAATCAAGATGAAATACAGAATTTGAACAAACGATAAATGTCAGGTAGTTAAATCAGTAGTCAAAAACTTCTCAACAAAGAAAATCCCAAGACCAAATGGCTTTACAAATAGATTCTTCCAAACTTTAGAAAAATAAATTAATATGATTTTTTAATGAATATCTGGCAATTCATATCCAAAGGAAATGAAATCAGTATCTTCAGTGGATATCTGCATGCCCATGTTCATTACAGCATTGTTAACAGTAACCATGACAAGCAAGTAGCCTTCATTATGACTGGTGGATAGATAAAAGAAAGTGATATAAATGTATATATAACTTATACACATATATCACTTACATACTTATGACAATGGAATACTAGTCTTAAAAACTTAAACTTAAAAAATCATGACATTTATGACAATGTGATTGAAACTGGAGGCCATTATTCTAAGTGAAATAAGTCACACACAGCAAAAATATTAGTGCATGACCTCACTTATACGTGGAACTCCAAATTAGGAAAAGCAAAGAGTTGAATGGTGGTTACCAGGCCCTAGGATTTGGGCAAATGAGGGGATTTCATCAGAGGGTACAAAAATTTGGCTATGTGTAATGAGTAAGTTTTAGTATCTAACGTACAGCATGGTAACTACAGTTAATATCACCATTTGTATATTTAAGATTTACTAGGAGAAGAGATATTAAGTGTTCTCACCATACCAAAGAGATAAGAGATAACTATTTAAGGTGGTGGAGATGCTAGTTTTACTATAGTAATCATACCAGAAACTATATATGTATTTTAAAATATCACATTGTACATCTTAAATATGTACAATTTTTATTTTGAAAAGAAATCATCAGATTAAGAATATAGGAATCATCAGAATATAGTTACTTGGAATATTATAATACTACCTCTGAACATTATTGGGTTTCAAATGGAAAGTCTTTACTAATTCCTTCCAGAAGCCCTAGAATAGAAATGTTTTCTTTCTCTTAAGGTCCTAATTTTATCAACAAATCCTGAGCAAGATGTATTTTTCTATGTATAGCAAAATGAAGATAGAATGATACATCTCTTCCTTAGACAGATATATTGGATTATCACTGGTTAGTGTCTCTTTAAACAGAAATAATTAATGAAACTACTGTATGCTAATATTTATGAAGTTGTTGCATCAATATGGTAATACATGTAGAATAGACATTTTATAATTGTAGCTATATTGTTCTTCAGTAGGATGTAGCAACAATTTTATGAAATGGAGCAGAAATTCTTTAGATTACAAAGACTTTAGGATTTTAACATGGTTGCATGTGCATTGAGAAGACATATAATTGCAAAACAAAAAAGCAAATTTTCTTTCAGTGCATCAATCATCTTTTTGTGTAATCTTGCTGCAGAACAAACAGTAATAACTCCAAAGTCAGTGCATGGTGGTAGAGTCTAATTCCCAGGCTTTATGGAATACTTACTGAGCAATGTGAAGAACAGTGATATGGGATACAAATGTTTTTCCTCCTAATTAATTTTGGAGTTAAGTGTATTTCATCAAAATATGATTCTCTAGAAAAGAGAGGTATGTGCTTTATACTTTGATTTATAATGCACTTCGAGTATAATGCCCTTAAAAGTATAATATTAAAATTTGTCTTATATATTGTAAAATGTCTAAAGGTAGTTTTTTACCACACACATATAAAGATATAAAGTTAGTCTGAAAATTTTGCTTATATTTACGTTTCTCTCTGAAGTACAATGGGCAGATAAATGTCACATCTGGTTATACAGTTTTGATAGAGATATTCAAAGTACATGCATCCTTAGTTATGGTAATCTGAGTAAGCCTTTTATCTGCCAAACCATTGTATGAAGTAGAGGCTTGTAAAAATGTTGTACTCACTTAAAACTTAATAAAAAAATACAAGGATACACAGATCTCCACTAAATCCTGAGTCAAGTGGCTATTTCATATACAATATGTGTTGCTTAACTATTATACGTGGTATTTAGGAAATTCAAAATACAGCAACATGTAAAGATGTTTTAACTTAAGTGACCAAGGGATTTATTTGAATAAGTCACTTTTTTTCCTTTTTTTAATTAAATCGTAGCTGTGTACGTTAATGCAATCATGGGGTACGATGTGAGGGTTTTATATACAATTTGAAATATTTTCATTGAACTGATTAACATAGCCTTCATGGCATTTTCATAGTTATTGTGTTCAGAAAAATGCTACTAGTTAAAGAGTATAAAAAGCATCCAATTCCATAAATCAAATAAAAATCACATGTGCACTCTTATGCGCACTAACGCACACCCTAGACCCTGGAGAACTCTTTGCATTCTAATTAATTCTTGGAATGTATAATATATCTGCAGAAGTCCAGCATTTGTATATTTTGAAGAGTAAACATAAAGAAGTTGCAGTAAAGAAGATAGGAAGAGATGGTATACAGCCAGAAACCTTATTGAGGATAAGATTATGTGCAGCAAATGAACTTCACTATTCTCTTGTCTAGACATCAAGGCATCACAGTGGCAGTTATTAAAATATATCTACATTCATAAGAAATAAAATTGGCCTATGATCTGATCTACTAGTACCACTACTGGACATTTACCCAAAGGAAAGAAATTATTTTATAAAACAAAATCTGCACTCAAATGTATACTATAGCACAATTCGTAATTGCAAAAATGTTGAATCAATCAACCAAGTGGCCATCAATTCATGAGTGAAATAACAATATGAGTTACATGTATACCATGGAGCACTATTCAGTCATAACAAAGGATCTATTAATGACTTTTGTTGCAATTTAGACTGGAGATCATTATCCCAGGTGAAGTATCTAAATAATGGAAAAACAAACATTATATTTACTTTCTATTAAATTGGAACTAACCAATAAGCACACATGTACACAGAAAGAAGTAAAACTCAGCGAAATAAAGCAGGGAGAAAGGAAGAAGAAGGAATGGGCAAAAACCTACTTAATGGGCACAGTGAACACTATCTGGGTGATGGGCACACTTATAGCCCTGAATCAAACATTACGAAAGTGAACCATGTAACCAAAATCACTTGCACTGCGTAATATTTGGAAAAAGATTACAGAGCATCACAGCAAAATTCTGTCTCTAGTAAAGTTATAGTGATGTGCACTGTGAATATTATGAAGAAAATTTCAGATAGTTTAAGTAATGCACACTGTTTTTTAATGCTAACAACGCAAATCACTAGAGGTAGTTTTGATGAACTGTCCACACACAAACACAAAAAGACACTAAAAAGTTAGTAGGAAAGCTTGAGAAATGAAACTGATGAATCCCATTCTACTAAAATTACAATGGGTAACCCATGTGGAAGCAAGTTAAGGATCAGCAGATACATATATATACATTTATATCTGTGCACGCACATAAATATATATGTATAATACATGTGCATATATACATATATGTATACATTTATATACACAAAAATACACAGAGTACAAAATATATGTGAAAATAGGTACAGAAATATCAATCCCAAATAATGGAAAATGCCTAAACCTCCAAAGTATTGTGTTACTAAGGGCCAAACTGGGGGTGCAGTGGGAGTGGACGGAATTGAGAGGTGTGGAGACACACCTTCAAATGTTGCCCTTAGGATAGTGTGAAACACTCTTTGCATTGTACGATTGTTATTAATTTGTGTAATGCAACCTTTTCTTTTTTTCCTTAGGTGAAGGTGTTTAGGTACGCTATTTATAAAACTGAGTGATGAATGTTTGCAGGTGGTTGTGTGTTTTTCAACTTCTTATCTCATCTCATAAAAACTAAATAGCCTTGAGAGAACATAAACATTTTAGCTTTCAAATGACAGTACCTTTGGGTATTGAGACATTTAGGGAAAACAAAGTGGAGTTGTATTTTTAATGAAAAGAAGAAAAACAATTTGATAATGAATGTGGTCCTTATTTTTGAACTTTGCTATTGAGAAACTAGCAATGATAATAAAAAAGGTCACCCATTGACCAATGTTATGCCAGGATAAATTTGATTTAAACATATACTTGTACCATGTAATGTAAGCAGTATTAATTTCATTAATTAATATTCTATGCTAAATGGTCAATAATGCCACTGCATTACCTAGGCATAAAAATTGAAACATGATATTTATAAAAATTTGAGAACTAAAATGCTTGGAAGAGTAAAATAAAACAATATGGAAAGTGATTTTGTGAATTCTAAATCACTTTTATTTAAATTTTCACAGATACTTATTATTTATGTATAATATATTGTAGAAAATGAATTTACTCTTAAAATGGGTATTTATGTATTTATGCTTTCCTGATAATGAATAAATAGAGGAAGACAGCATCAAATGTACAGAGTTATTTTATAGTTTATTTAATTTTTCTATGGTCACAAAACACTTCAAACAATATTATCATAGAAAAAATGTTAGCATTGCATTTAAAAATTAAAAGCAATGTCATTAAAATACTTAAAAATGGAATACTTTCATTCCTAACTATTTACTCCTATTTGAGTATATTCCAAAATTTGGATCATTAAAAAGAAATTGAAAGATTATTCAATACGCAATTACGCGAGCTCATACAGAAATGACATGGCATTATCCACAATGTTTTAAATTTTAAAGTGAGATTTTCCAAATTATTATGATGATTTCACTGTTAAGAAAGTTGGTTTTTTTGATATAGTGCCATTAATTTTAACTAAATTTATGTTATTGTATTAAACATATATAAAATAAGTCAAAGGAAAAGATCCAAATGCATAAAAGAAAAATGAAGAAGGATGTTAGAAGTCATGAAACAAGTTCTACTCACAGCTCTACTATTATTTAATATGTAGTTGTGAATAAGTGTTTAATCCTCTTTTTATTTTACATCACTTGTCAACTGAAGAAACAGAACTAGAAGGCCTCACTGGCATCTTCCAAGCCTCAATCCTACAATTCTGTAACTTTAAAGATGGTTTCTAAAGGTAGATATAAATGCCTTGATATAAAATGATGCAAAATCTCTCTCTCTTTTTTTTTTTTTGAGACAGATTCTCACTATGTCGCCCTTGGTAGAGTACCATGGTACAGTAACATGGCATCACAACTCACAGAAACCTCCAACTCTTGGGCTTACGCTATTCTCTTGCCTCAACCTCACAGCTGGGATTACAGGCGGCCACCACAATGCCTGGCTGGTTTTTTGTTGTTGTTGTTATTTTTGTCCTTGTTGTTTAGCAGGCCCTCGCTGGGTTCAAACCCACCAGCCCTGGTGCATGTTTCTGGTGCCCTAACTACTGAGCTATGGGCACCAAGCCTTTTTCTTTTTTTGTGAGACAGAGTCTCACTTGGTCACCCTGGGTAGATTGTTGTGGCATCATTGCTCACAGCAACCTCAAATACCTGGGCTCAAGAGATCCTTTTGCCTCAGCCTCCTGAGTAACTGGGATTATAGGCACCCACTGCAACAGCTGACTATTTTTAGAGATGGGTGTCACAAGCTCAGGCTTGTCTTGAACTCCTGAACTCAAGTCATCCATTTGTTTTGGCCTACCCGGCCTTCATATGAAATCTTAATGAAAATTCACATAGAATTATGGTAAGCACTGTATTTTTCCTTGCTAACTGGGTATTATAATAAGGAGTTGTTTTCACAAATAATAGAGTTTTTATGAACTCTACCTAGGAATATGCTGCTGGGTATTTCTCTTACTTCTATATTAACTGCAATAAATATTATATGCCAAAAGATGCTTAATAAAACTTTACTAACCACATTCAAACAAATAACTTATATTGCTCTAAATATCCAAAAACGTGAATATGTTCTAATGGAATAGAACACATAAACATTGTATTAAATCCACGTAAAATACATTTTATGACAATGTGCTAAGTGACAGATTCAAAATATAAGATGCTACTTGCACACAAATAAGCGTTAAGAAAAATATGCCAGAGGAATCACAATATAATCTGCATGAAATATTTAGACAATACAAATTCAGAACACACAGGAAATGAGGAATTTTGAGAATTTGAAAACATGCACTTAGCCGGGTGCTGTGGTGGGCACCTGTAGTCCCAGCTGCCTGGGAGGCTGAGGCAAGAGAATCGCTCAAGCCTAAGAGGTGGAGGTTGCTGTGAGCTGTGACTCCACAGCACTCTACCAAGGGCGATAGAGTGAGACTCTGTCTCCACAAAAAAAAAAAAAAAAGAAAACATGCACTATGAGATCATATAACTCAGTTCCCAGGCTCATCCCAGAAAAAGCGCTACATACCTCATTGCTGAATATCTCTATGGTCACCTTTGAAGTCCTCCGGTGGGAAGCTGTGCACTCACACCAGTGCCAAGTCTACCACTGAAAGCAATTTTAGAACTGTTTCTGGGATGTCAGTCAGAGGGGTCATTGTAGGAGGTCTGCTAACGTGCCACCGTGTGCTTACGTTGGTAGCACTGTGTGACAAGTGTGACCGTGTCAGTAAGGTTTCACAACCTTGAGATATCAGTGCTTCACAGGTGTGTTAGGGCTGATGTGTGGCTGTGTGGGGAGTGGGCTGTGAGCCACAGGGTCCCCACAGCCTGGGAAGGGCTCAGAGAGTGACCCCAACCACTTCCCCTCCTTTAACAACATTCTTTCCACCTGCCAGAAGTCCCGTAGCCCAGGCATACTGTCCTTGTTATTGGCAAGCACACAGTTTCTTCTCTTTAAGGTTGATCTCTCCCCCATGTGTTAAGATTTATGAAACCTTGTTAAGATACTGTATAAATAGACCTGTCTCCTTGGTTCAGGTGCTGGCTGCAGTCGTCAGCTGCGTCGGTCCTATCGACACCATCCTGTCCCCCGTCTCCTGTCTTTCATGGCTTTATTTCTCCACTTCCCATCATTTCCACTCAGGTCAATTCTCCCAACTCGCACAAGTCCCAAGAGGTCTCCCTCCTGTGACAGCTGGCGAGAGCTGTGTCCTGCCAAGCGGCATTCATTATTGTTGTTAGGTGTTCTTGTGTGCTGTACGATGACAGCTGTGATGCTCAGTGCTTCAGGGAGTTTCCAAATGGCTTTGAAAAGTGGACGAGGCACTGGTGTCAATCCACAGCTTCCCAAAGGGAGTGTCGTGAAGGTTGTAGAGATATAAAGCAACAGGCTGTGTAGTGCTTTTGCTGGATGAGTTCACAAACTTAATTGTCAGGCTTGGTGTATCTAACGCAAGACAACAACCCAGTACTCTTTATTATTCTTACCGGTGATGTTTCTTAACCACACTGATTCAATTAGGTCACTAAGTTGTCCTGAATTTGGGGGCCTACGCCAAACACTATAGAAGATAAAAACTAAAGGAAATGTTATAGATCCAGAAAAAAATTAATAAAAGATATGACTGTGGCCATGAAAAATTTAGACCCATTGCCAGTAGCCACATGGGACTTTATGTATCTATTGCTTAAAGATTCAACATTAACATTATTTCATGAGTGTTTTTCATATTTCATATATAGAGAGGTTCTTGCTCAAATTTACTCTTCCATGCTTGCTGTAGCTGTTATATTATGAACAATCATTTCTTTCTAAATATATAATCTCAAAAAAAGAGAGCCTTTTATTTATATATCTTTTTAATTTTTTTGGAAGTTTATGGCTGGGTCTGGTTTGAACCTGCTACCTCCAGCCTATGGGGCCAGCGCCCCACTCCTTTGAGCCACAGACGCTGCCTGAGCCTTTTATTTTAAGTACAGGAAAATTTATGAACTGGATTCAAGTGGATAAATTCCAATCACGTTTCTTACATCCATAGATTAGATAATTACATCCCATATCTAATATGTGATAATGTAGGAATTTAAAATATGATACTAGATGTGTATTTATACCTGTTTGTCAATTATTTTTCATATCAACAGATAATGTCAAAACAGAAATGGGGGATAATTTATGGCCAATGGAAAAGAACTAGAAGAGCTGCCCTGCCCGGAAGGTACCCTGGATTTTGAGTATGCAGTGGGATGGGGGAGCAGACAAGTGTTTACATCACATGATGTTAAGTGAGTCATATGACACGGGCAAACCCATACATACGTCCTTGCTTAAGTCTGGAGAGTAATGGAATTACATGCTTCTTATCTGATGTGCTCAAGAGTTTATAAAATGCCTTCAAAAGTTCATAATATACCCAAACATCCACAAATTATTTGTGCAGTTAATCCCTTTCTTCGTGAATTAGCTTATGGATGGGGTAAAGTGTGTTCACTTTGGTATGTCCTATTTTAAATGTTTATACTAGAATATGACAAAATGATCTTGCAGAAAACTGAAGCACATTTCAGTTCAAGAAAAAAAGTAGATTTAAAAATGATATCGCTAACAAAAGCTATGAAAATTGTGAGAATATTTAAGATCTTACTCTTCATCTTTCTAACTTCAAGTAATGATTGTGGTCTCCTTTAAAATATCACAAAAAAACAGAGACTAGGGAAGTTAGAAAGTTATAGTGAAAGCCGATAATAAAATCTGCATTTCTCTAGCATTATATGTAAAATGGTGTGTTTTTATGTAGAATACTTATTTCATTGAAATATATATCTGTGTGGGATGGTGCCTGTGGCTCAGTGAGTAGGGTGCCGGCCCCATATAACGAGGGTGGTGGGTTCAAACCTGGCCCCGGCCAAACTTCAAAAAAAAAAAAAAGGAAGAAAGAAATATATTCTTGTGTGTGTATACACATACAAGACATATGCATAGATAGTTATATCCATGATAATATACAGGCACATGTCCAAGAAAGCATTTTAATAAATCTTTATATAGGTATAGAGATTCAGATGTGATAGTGAAAGCAGAAATGTGTAGCTAGGTAGAGAAAGTGAAGACAGAGGTAAAGATAGAGACAGAGACAGGAGAATGTCTGTGTACTTCCTTTTTAATTATTTTTATGTTTTAAAAAATTTGTTTTACATGTCCTTGTGTTTATTTGGTTTCCACTTTTTGCCTTCACAAAAATTAAAGAGGCTTAAAATTTAATAACAATAACAAGGTTTAAGATAAGGATGAGAAACAAAAACCTCGCAAAGAAAGAATGAAGATAAATACATTCAGAAAACAAATCAGATGATCGCTGCACCAAAATATTGAGCAACAATAATAATAAATAATAATAATAATGCCAAAAAGTAACATGCTCATTGTCAGATAAAAGTATGTCTATTATAGAATGCTTTGACTCTGAGGTTCAGCATGGAGTCATCAGTTAACTTTTTTTTCGAAGTCTTATAGATAGAAAATATTTATTTTTAAAAATAAAAATAGAAGATAATTTCAAAAAACAGATCATGCCAAGTCTTACAGACAATAGAAAAAGAAGAAATACTTCAAAATCATTCTACTTCATCTGGATATACCTGATGTTAAAATTGGAAAAAATATATTATTAAAAAGAGAAATTACAAACATATTTCACTTATAAATGAGGATGCAATATCCTAAACAACATAATAACAAATTGAATTAAAAATTATTGTTCATATAATGTACTTTGGTCAAAATTAAATCCAATTTATGTGAGAATTAGTCACTATTTATTTTTCTTTTCCTTTCCTTCACCCCCTCCAGCCTTCTCTGTCAGCTCTCCCCTTCACCCATGCCCCACCATGTCGGTAATTGTCATTAATGGTCCTCATAGCAAAGTTCAAAGTTGAATATATAGGATTAATGCTTCTCCATTTCTGTGATGCTTCACTAAGAATGTGTTCCACCTCCATCCAGGTTAATACAAATGCTGCAAAATCTCCATTATTTTTAATGGCTGCATAATATTCCATCGTTTACATATACCTCAGCTTACCAATCCATTCTTGGGTTGAGGGGCATTATAGGCTGTTTCCACATTTTAGTGATTGTAAATTGAGCTGCGATAAACAGTCTAGTATAAGTGTCTTTATAATAAAATTTTGTTTTCCCCCTTCTGGATAGATGCCCAGTAATGGGATTGTAGAATCAAACAAGAGGTCTCGGTTGAGTTCTTCGAGGTTCTCCATACTTCCTTCAAAAAAAGTTGTATTAGTTTGCAGTCCCACCAGCAGTGTTAAAAGTGTTCCTTTCTCTCCACATCCGTGCCAGCATCTGCAGTTTTGAGATTTTGTGATATGGGCCATTCTCACTAGGGTTAGATAGTATCTCAGGGTGGTTTCAATTTGCATTTCTCTAATACTTAGGGATGATGAAATTTTTTCATATGTTTGCTAGCCATTAGTCTATCTTCTTTAGAGGAGGTTCTGTTCATCTCTCTTCCCATTGATGTATGGGATTGTTGGCTTTTTTCATGTGGATTAATTTAAGTTCTCTATAGATCCTAGTTATTAAGCTTTTGTCTGATTCAAAATGTGCAAATATCCTTTCCCATTGGATCAGTAGTCCATTTGCTTTGGTTCTTGTCTCCTTAGCTATACAGAAGCTTTTTAGTTTAATTAAATCCTATTTGTTTATTTTTGTTGTTGTTGCAATTGCCATGGCAATCTTCTCCATAAAGTCTTTCCCAAGGCCAATATCTTCCGATGTTTTTCCTATGCTTTCTTTGAGGACTTTTATCATTTCATGCCTTAAATTTAAGTCCTTTATCCATCTTGAATCAATTCTGTGAGTGGAGAAAGGTGTGGGTCCAGTTTCAGTCTTTTACATGTGGATATCCAGTTCTCCCAGCACCATTTATTGAATAGGGAATCTTTCCCCCAGTGTATGTTCTTATTTGTTTTATCAAAAATTAAGTGGTTGTAAGTTGTTGTCTGCATACTTTCTAAAAGATGACCTGTACCACAATTTAGGAAAATATACCTGTAATCAAAGATGAATTTCATGAAGTGTAGTTGAGATTGGTTTAATTTTAGCTCAATTGCTAATAAATTGAACATGAAAGTGGTAACAACTCTTGATAGTACAAAAGGGAATCTATATAAGTAATAAGTAGACCAATCATACATTTTAATATATTGTGAAAATATTTCTTAAATTGCTAAATTCTGGTATTTAAACAGTAATATTTACTATATCTTTTGCTAGAATCAAATTTATACTTTCTCTCAACATGCAGAAAAAAAAGAAATCAATACTGGTAATAAATCTTTAAGTGCTTCTTAACCTTACAAGCTCTTTATAAACTGAAGGATAATCAATAAACACGGCAGAAAAATGGCTTATGACTTATCTTTTAAGGCAGTGCTGTTTTATGACATAATGCCAATAATTCTGAATACAAATGCCAAAATCAATTTTGCTTCTTAAAAATTATTTGAACAGATAGTGTAATATAAAGTAATCACTTTTATTTACAACTTTGCTATGTTAACTTTAATCTATATCTTACTTAGCTAATTATTTTATCTGTGATATAGAAGAAGAGATAATAACTTTATCCCAGGTGGTTTTTTTCACTTGAGATATTCCTAACTACTAGGCCATATCTCTAATGCTAACACTAAATCAAATACAGATTTTTCATTTACATAGACTATATCAAATAATACAAGTAGTGTATCTAACTCAACTTTAAAAAAAAATACTTTTCAGCTCAAAGACTACAGTAAAATAAGAATTTTTAATGCAATTTCCCCATAATCATAGTTTATATCACTGTAAGCAATTTTTTTCAAATTAATTTTTGTCACTTACATGAACTTTTACTGATTTACATAAAATACATA
This sequence comes from Perodicticus potto, assembly GCA_963574655.1. NCBI lineage: Eukaryota > Metazoa > Chordata > Mammalia > Primates > Lorisidae > Perodicticus > Perodicticus potto. The sequence continues at coordinate 68,989 of CAUYRH010090914.1, forward strand.
ACAGTGCCTCCTCCAGTAGTTAGTTGCATTAGGCAAGTAACAGTTTGTATGATTTCATTTTAATTTTTAAATATAGTATTAATTAAGATAATAGAATTAAGATTTCACTCACTTTTATTATAATTTTTCAATTGACAAAGTTCATAAATTCATCAAAAATGCAAAACGTTGCAGCATAAAAATTGGATTTTAAGGTTTGCAAATAAGAACATTTAAAAAAATAGGGAATCATATGTTGGAATGCTGACTGTAAAAACAATCTGTCTTTATTACAAACATATGAAATGTTAGACCTAAAGGCATGAGGGAAAAATTTGTTTACCTACATGATTTTGAAAATGATGAAGTTGGTAAGACTAAAAGGAAAAAGAATTAGACGTAAACACAGAACTCAAGTAGGTAAAGTCATTTCCTACAGGAATATGCGTTGGTTCTGATGCCATATACGTGCTTGCTGAAATCTAATAGAAATTGGACTGGATGGATGTCAGAAGGTGGGAGGCAAATCTTTCATTGTCATTTGGGAGGTTAAAGACAAGCAAAAGAGGCAAGTTTAGAATAATATAGTAATATAGAATTAGATTTGGAGATGTCAATATGAACTCACTTAATATAACATAAATCACACATGGCATAATACTCGACCTCTTTGCTAATAACTGCTATTGAAACAGAAAAATGCACAGCAGAGAAATATAAAATAACTGACAAAAATATAAGGAAAGACTTTTTTAGCATACAAACTAAAGAAAATTGCAGAATACTAGGCAAAATGTATAGAAAGAATGAAATTATGGATTTTAGAAAGAAAAAATAATGCAAAAATTTCAAAAAAAATTAAAACATATCTATCTGTAATTGTGGATAAGAGAAAATGTTTCTCTGTAAATTCCCAAATTGTAAACATGAAACTGTACAGGTCAATGGTTCAAAATTATGTATTGAGTCCAGATATACTTAGATAACAAGGGTTGTAAAACATAACTTGAAGACTTAACTCTAGCTATCCGAAAGGTCATTTGAAATAGATGATTCAATAATAGGGAGTCACATAATCGTAATTTTTAAAAGGTCAAGATTAATTACAATTATTTTAAATGGAACCATTAGGTAAAATATACCATTTTAAACAATAAAATATTCTTCAAAAAAGAGATAAGTGAAAGTGAAACTCTGTCTCTACCAAAAAAAAGAGATAAGTGAAGTAAAACAGTTTAATTAATAATCACTATCTTTTAGGATTTATCTAAATATTGAAATAATGCAAAAAACAGAATTGTGGTATCTTTCTGTTTATGCAATTTACAACTTGATACATCCGGGTAAATGGATCCTTTTTAAAAATGCATTTTCTCATTAATATATGAATTTACCTCTGTATGTGCACTTCTGGGAATCATTTATACACTGACCTCAGTAAGAGTATCATTTCTGTGTTGAGCATTTCAATTAATGGTAATGCATTATACTAATTTATTTTCCAAATTGTTGCAGTATAATGAATGGCTTATCTAATTAAAGAAATACATATTACTTTGAATGTCAGACAGTTATTGAATTCTCAATGGCTATTTAGTATAGTTATAGAATATTTATCCACAGACCACTGAGGAGTCATTAGTAAATGATTCCTTCGACTTTACACAAACATTGACATCAGAACCAAGTTATATGAGAGCAAATATTTTTTTCTTGGTGCAGTGGTTCATATAAATCTATTAAGTTAATTTTGTTTTTTAAACCATGTTTTCAGTCTTTGAATGAAAATGCTAGTTTTGTATAGTTAGGTAGCTAGATAAACAATTTTAAAAATACTCCATTAATTTTGAAAACATTATCAGGATAGTAAATGATGTATTAAGTAATCTTCAATTGAACTATTTTAGAAGGGCTTTGCTCATAAGACTTTCTAGAAAACAAAATCAAGTCATAATTTAAAATTCTGGGAAGTAGTCTTAATGCACGTGTGTGCAAGAGTGTGTATGTGTGTATGCTCTATTGGTAATAAAATATATGATAATATGAAGAATGTTTAGGAAGTTCCTGAAAAAAGTGCATTTTCCATATAGTAAAACTTATTTATTTTAAAATTTATATATAGTAAAATTTATATTTATGTATATATATATAAATGAGATCATCAGAGTTCTAAATCATTGAGTTGGACAGATGGACAATTGAATATTATATAACATCCATGTATTAATAAAAGTCTGCACATAGATACTCCTCAGCAAGTTTCCAAATTAAAACAGACTAAAGTTTGAAAAAAATCAATATAATATCCTTGTTAGAATGTACCAAGTACTTATTGATTTTAGGCACTTCTTTTTCCTGAATCTCCACACTGACTACATTTTTCATTTTTATTTTGCACTGTATCTTGTAGATGCCACTAGATTTCTGGAATTAAGTAATGCCCTTTTGCATTTCCTGTTAATTAGTGCTTTAGTGATACATTAATTAATATGTGATTGTACTTGCTAATCTCTTTCAAACTAAAACAATTCAGATAAAATACTAATCTATACTCTTCAATATACCTATCATTATTTTTATTTTTAATGAATGAATTTTATATTAAATTGAGTTCTGATTTCTCTCCTCTTTTAGGAAATAATGGGGAAATTCACACACTCATAATTAGCTTTATTACAAACCTAACAGTCCCCTTTCCCTAAATGGAAAATAGATTTTCAACTCCTATGAAAGTAACAGTCTAATTTGGAAACTGGACAACACATAAATTCCAATAATATAACATACTGAGTAATTGCTAAAAATTTTAAAAACTATAACATCTAACGCCATTAGGCTAAAGGTAGAAGTTGAATCCCATATGCAATTTGTTTTCATTTAATTTTCAGAGGGAGATGACATTAAAGGGGCTTCCTGATATTTGCAGCACACTTTCATTATCCATTAGTCTTTAAAAGGTTGGGTGTTTAGCCTGGAAGAGGTTAACAGTCACGGCCACGTATCACCGGCTTCCTCTTTTTTTTTTTTTTTTTTAATTATTTTTTATTAAGTCATAACTGTGTACAATGATTCAGGCTTGGAGTACACCGGCTTCCTCTTAAGGGCTATCCCTATTCAGTGACCTGTATCTGAACTGACCTTAAGTCCATTCTTGGGGTGTGGACTCTGCGTCCCTCCTATCATACTAGCAGGGCCTGCTTGAGTTTCACATGGAACAGTCTCACTTTAAACTTCACTTTGTATAGTGAGAATTTCTGGAACCCTCATAATTTTAGAATTCATCATAAAGTTACATTTTTAGATAGCTTGATTTTACTCAAAATTTTGTCTCTTTTTAGGGTAAGGACATGCACTATCTTTGAAAGATTATCCCCCCCACCCTTTCAAGAAACAGACCCATGCATATTTATCTGTTCTTGTGCCTTCCCTTCCACGCATACTCTTCAACACTAATGTACACGTGAAGTCCCTGAAGTCACCACACACACGGAAAGTAGGAAAGTGTAGCTAAATGTACTTTTATTTACAAAAATTTCATTATGCATTTTTACCAAGAGGTGGCCAATGAGTAGATAATAAATTGTAAATGTTTTTAATTTTTTTTCTGACTATTGTGCAAGTTAAGATACATTTAGCAACCCCACTCCCCCATGTATGGTGACTTTTGGAAGACTTTTGTCTTGTCATAGATTTAGCTATTAGTTGATATCATGAATTACAATTTCTTCTAGTAGTATCTGTGTATCTTCTTGTACACCCTACCCCAGTGTCACCAAAGAAAAGATACTCTACATCCTATTTTTAATTAGTTTTACCCGATATTCAGAGGTGAGGGTCTCTTTACACCCAGTCTGGATTTTGTTGTTGCTGGGGTTGCTGTTTCTGTTTTACTTTATGTTGAGTAAGGCTAGTACTTTTGACTTCCAAGTGTGAGAAAACCAACTTGATTGCTTAACTAAACAGAGGAGGCACCTTATTCAGAAAACTATATTTTCTGGGGGTGAGCCCCGCTTAAAGTGAGTTTTAATGACCCGTTCTTGACAAAGAGAATTCAGGAACCTGAGAATTCCTTTCCCTTTAGGAGTTATCTGCAGCCAAACAGGGTTTCTTCACATAAATCTTAGATTTTTGGTTTAAGAGTTTTGTTTTTCTTTAATTGTCAGCTAGCAGCTCCAATAAAAATGTTTACTTAAACCTATAGTTTTGAGTAGAAATCCAGTATCCAGGCCACAGTACTCAATTTATTCATACCCCATCCCCTAACTCAAATGGTCTGAGCACAGCGGCGTCTTGGTGGCCAAAGCTGTTGCCTGTTCTTATAATGCATTCACTCCCTCTAGGCCACTTTCATTTATGTGGCAGAGACATTAGACTTTAGTTTTGTCCCAGTATCATCGACCTCTATTTTTCCCTTACCATGTTACATTTAGAGAAATCAAACTTTCTTGATAAACCTTATTAAAAGCTTTAATAAATAGCTAAAAAATTCTCAAACGATCCCAAGATTCTGCTGTTCATCTCTAATCACAAACTTTGTCCTTAAGATTAATCAAAATCTAAATGATTGTAATTTGCCCAAGTATTTTATAATCTGATAATAATTTTAACCAACTGCCCATTTGGGAAAAAAAGGCATTTTTCCTTCCCTCCCTTGTGTTTTCTTTGCTCAGCCAGTTTTGTATGTGGGTTCCATTCCTAGCACCCTACTTCTGGCACCAATTCTCTATTGTCAATGTCCTCCAAATAATTGAAAGAAAACCTAAGTCAAGCTTTTCTTTCCTTTATATCCATGACTGTTGTTCACCATAGCTTATCAACCAGCTTATTAAATGGGTAGAGGAAATGAAGGTCAGTATTGCCAGTAACTATTAATCTAAAAATAAATTTATTTTTTAATTACACAAAAACACAGATAGATACATACACCAACCTATAATCTTTGGTAAAAATCAATTACATGGAAATTAGGACTTATTTGCATAGGATTTCTCATTATAAAGATGGAGAATAAAATATTTTGTCTTTAAATCTCATTTTCTTTTCAAATTTTATTGCCAATTCTTGAAGGAAGGCTATGAAGATAGAATCCTATTGTGTATATCTGTACTGCTATGTGCATTAAATCATTTTTCTCAAATGATTTCTAAAGATTTATGATGCACCTCAATCATTTTTTGCCAGTAATCAAAAAAGACAACTACAGTTAACTTATTTCCTTGTTTCTTATTGGATATCAAAAGTTTCCTAAGTAGAAATTAACTCTTCAGAAGAAATCTTTTATATCCATAAAACATTTTGTAGCATTATTAATCTTCTGTGACTTCTGTGCAATTTACTACAGCAGAACAACAAAAAGAATAAAATGTTCTCAGGATATCATTATCTTTTAATGAAAACAAACAACTAGATTTTTTAAAATTTTAATCATTTTCCTTTGTCTTTCAGAGAACAGAAAGTTAAAAAGAAATCTAATTAAGTTTTCTCTGAATCTTTGGAATCCATGGGAGTACACTTCGGAAGGAAGCAAAGCCACCTGTTTTTATTCTTTAAGTCTGGAAATGAGCACCACAAGCCTGAGTTGCCAGGACAGTGCCTGTTGCAAAAGAACCACTGTTTATCGTTTTATCTTCACCAAACGAGGAGCATATTTTCACCAGATTCTTCTCAGATGTTCATTAATATGATTAGAAATAATGCCATTTCTATGAAGTAGATTAAAAATATATCTGTAAATATAAACAGCTAACATTCATTCCCTGTTATAACCGATGGACTTTTGAGCTGAGTAATGTGGATTGAGAGTGAGTTGTTTACACACATCTATAAGAACTTCCAGCAAAAATTATCACAAATGTCACAAGTAATTGTCTGAAGTCCTCAATTTTAAGTACAAATTAAAAAGAAGAGAAACAATAATTTTAGTTGTTTCAAAGCATAATCTTCCTCTGGTCCAAAAGCCCCAGAGACAAAGCCCAGGGTGACAATAAAAATGAAATTAGTACCAAAGTTATACACAGTATTGTCACTTGGTCTGTCACCCTGTCTCCCCCTTGATCTTCTAGTAGATAATAACCGCTCTCCGCTAGTTCTTGGGATGGCGCTCTCGTACCCCCGGTGACTTGGTGATAATGCATGGTGATCAGTGAGATTCTAAAAGTGCCTTCTGGTATATATTTATAAATAAGGATTTTTCTGGCTCTGTCTTACACATCTATGACTTCCAAGACAAACCCTATTGAGAAGAATATTTTTTTTTACTAGATGAAGCCTGACCATCAGCCCAAAACTTACCCAAGAGGCTTTTATTAAAAGTTTCCTAGATTAAACTATTATTTAATCTATAGATCTATGACTATTTAGGAAGAATTGATATCTTTAAAACATACTATGTTCCACTTATTAACATCACATATTTCTAAATATAGTTAATCTCTTTAACTCATCTGAAAAAGGTTTGTAGTTATAAGGGTAAATACCTACAATTTTGAGTTAAATCCATTGTATGGCTTACTATGTGATTTTTTGTCTTGAATTTATATACACAGTGTTTAATTTTCATTTCATTTTCTAATTTTTTCCATAAGAATTTTTTTTTTTTTTTGAGACAGAGCCTCAAGCTGTCACCCTGGGTAGAGGGCTGTGGCATCGTAACTCACAGCAACCTCCAACTCATGGACTTAGGCAATTCCCTTGCCTCAGCCTCCTGAGTAGCTGGGACTACAGGTGCCCACCACAACGCCCGGCTATTTTTTGGTTGTATTTATCATTGTTGTTTGGCAGGCCTGGGCTAGATTCGAACCCCCCAGCTCTAGTGTATGTGCCTGGTGCCTTAGCTGCTTGAGCTACAGGCATTGAGCCATATAAAAAGATTCTTCAGAGATTTAACTTAAAATTATAGATCTTACTAAAATCATAAATAATTATTTATTTATTAGAAATCATTTTATTATAATTTTTTGTATAAGTTAGATAACTGGAATCACAAAGTAGTGTATTTTCAAGTCAAGGATTAATCCAATGCCATATATTATACAAATGAATCATTTAGTTTTACATTATTTTGTGGTATACTTTTTTTTTGGTAACATAAAAATAGTTTAAAATTTTCTTAACCACAAGATATTTTCTAAGAAAAATTGTCACAAAAATGTTTTTTTTCCCTTTTTTTAAAAATTAAAGCATAGCTGTGTACATTAATGCAATCATGGGGTACAATGTGCTGATTTTATATACAATTTGAAATATTTTCATCAAACTGGTTAACATAGCCTTCATGGTATTTTCTTAGCTATTGTGTTCAGACATTTATATTCTCATTTAGTAAGTTTCACCTGTACCCTTCTAAGATGCACCTTAGGTGTGGTCCCACCAATTACCCTCCCTACACCCGTCCTTCCACATCCCCTCGTCTCTCTTGACCCTTTCCCCATATTCTTGTGCTATAATTGGGTTAATGCCTTCATTTGAAAGCTATAAATTAGTTTCATAGTAGGGCTTAGTACATTGGGTACTTTTTCTTCCATTCTTGAGATACTTTGCTAAGGAGAATGTGTTCCAGCTCCATCCATGTAAACACGAAAGAGGTAAAGTCTCCATCTTTCTTTAAGGCTGCATAATATTCCATGGTGTACATATACAACAATTTATTAATCCATTTGTGGTACTACTTTGAGATATCATCTAACTCCAGTAAGGTTAGCCCACATCACAAAATCCCAAAACCAGAGATGTTGGCATGGATGTGGAGAAAAGGGAACACTTCTACATTACTGATGGGAATGCACACTAATACGTTCCTTTGGAAAAGATGTTTGGAGAATACTTAGAGATCTAAAAATAGATCTACGAAGTATCTATAATTCCTCTACTAAGTATACATCCAGAAGACCAAAAATCACATTATAACAAAGATATTTCTACCAAAATGTTTATTGTAGCCCAAATCATAATTGCTAAGTCATGGAAGAAGCCCAGGTGCCCATCAACCCACAAAAATGTTCTTTAAAAAATAAAATAAAAACAAAAGTAGAGAACCCCCTTTGAGAAGGAATTTGTAAAGGAGAGTTAGGGTTGTATCAGTTGCCAGAAATGAAAGGTAATAAAAAAAAGGCTTGAGACTGTCCCAAGAGTTTGAATCAGATTCCATTAAATCACTATGCATGGTTTTCCATATAGCATGAAGGCCTCTTAGCTGAAGAGCTAACATTCTGATTGAAATAGCAGAACCTAGAGGATATTAGGCTAAGTTTAATAAGCCAGGCATAAGGAGAAAAATGCTGTCTGATCTCACTAATGTGTGGAATCTAAAATGCTGACCTCATAGGAGTAGAGGACAAATTGTTGGTTACCAAAGGCTGGTAAAAGGGTGGATGGATGGAAATCGGAGGACCTTGGGCTAACGGTGCAGAGTTTCAGTTAGATGGAGGCATAAGGTTTTGTCATCTATTGCATGGCATGGAGCCTTTAGTTAATGGTTATGTAGTGTGTATGTCAAAACAGTGAAAAGAAAATATTTTAAATGTTTTGCCACAAAAATGATAAAATTTTGGATGAGAGCCATGCTAATTGGGCTGAGTTAATCATTGCACATTGCATACACATATCCAAATCTCACATTGTACTCGCAAAAGTTAAAAATGAAGTAAATTTAAAAATTGATATAAAATCAATAAGCAAAAGTAACTAGTGAAGAATAAATTCATTTGCAAACAAATTCAGCCAAAGTATTTTCACCCATCATGCTGGAATTAATACAAATCATGTAGTCTCAAAAAAGACTACAGATTTTATTGTCATGATGCAATAAACCAGGAAGGGCCTCTGCTCTTATGCCTTTTCTTTTTTTCTACAACTCCCGTAGGGCAGTCTGCACAGTTACCATAAAGGGAACAAGAAAGAGAGTAAATTCAAATCATGGTTATGTGATCCTGAGCTTAAGTAAGATGGCGAATCAATATATTCAGTGCCACTCCCAATTTCCTGTACCTGATTGTAAAGAATTTTACTTGATAGTGATAAGAATGGAAATTATGAAATTGTGACTTGGGGCAACTTTCCTCATCATTTGTGTTTAATGGTGGAAAATTTCACTATTCCTTTAAAAATTACATTAAAATAATTTTTATTTATAAAGGTTGGATCTGAGTATCTGAAAAATGTTATGACTTTCTCCAGAAAAACTATATAAGATATAACTTTACTTCGTCAGGAATTTTGTAAATATTTGAGCTAGTATTATAAAAAGGCAAAGTTTTCTAAACATAGATATAAAGCCTGAATGTAATGAACTGAGACTTTGAAAACAAATGCCTTATAGGAAAATCAGAGTGAAGCAAATATGACGTAAGTTAAAAATAGATGTTTATTGCATACCAAAATTTGAAACAGGAATATTTGCAGATATATTGATTATTTTTTCAGTTTATTTGATGACAATATTATTTAACATGCCTCTTCCAATGGGAAATGACAAAGAATAAGAAAAATGGTAAAACTATTGGTGGAATCCACACATATATCCACTCGCTCTGTTCTGTGAAAATGTAAAGTGAGAGGAAAATTCTCACAATAATGGCAGATCTATAAGGTGTCACCTCACAATGAATTCATTGTCAATTTATTCTGAGCACAACTAAATGATTAATTAGGTAAGAGTAAAATTACCTTTATGATGGAAATAGTCTCAATAAAACTCCTGCCATAAAAGATATTCAGATTAAGAAATAGAGGATAGTTACATCGTTACCAAGTTTACTAATGAACAGAATTTTAGAATTCACTTTAAAGATTTTCCAGAGAAATCAAATAAAGCAAAACTAGAGAAGTTTATAAAAAAACTGTGAGTGTAGATCTGAGGCCTTTTTAGAGTCATCTTATGTCAAATGGTTGACATTCAGGGAGGACTTGATTAAATTGTTCTGTTCATCTTTTTACAAAAGATAAATCGTTCAAACCCAGAATTCTTCGTGTGACTTCAAGGACTTTATACTGTTTTGAGAGTGGACTTCTCCTTTTAAACCAAATTAAACCCCACTTGTAAACTTGGTTTTGTTTAATCCATGTTGTATTTCTCTTTTATTGTTGTTAGGCAGTGCTGCAATATCAATCCATTTACACACTCAATGATTTAAAATCCCTTCGATTTATCCCATCATTCCAGCGACATGCTGGTGGATGCTTGGCTGAAGATGAGCTACATGTCTCTTTTATTCTGGAATTCTAGTGGGAGAAGCATGTCTTACAAAGGACAAAACTGTCTCATGGTGTAAGGAAGAGAATAAATGGTGGGACCAGATATTGGCTTTTAAATCTTCTGTTTAGATATGAAAAACACTACTTATGTTTCCATTCAATTAGTTAAAGGCCAGTGACACAGGGGAGAAACTCTAATTCTGTCAAAGAATAGAGAAAATCAAGGCAATAACATAATTTATCATCCATAGATAAAATTTAAAACATATATAGTGTTGAGGAGCAGGAAGAGGAGAGAGAAGAGAGCGATGGGGGTCATGGTATATAGTACAACTTTTGACATGTACACAATTACAAGAGGGAATTCACCTAACAAATGCAATCAGTGTAACCTAATTTTTTGTATCCTCAATGAATCCCAAACAATAAAAAAAAATGTGTTACCTTTTTTCTTCTTGGTTAAGTACATTCCTGGGTATTTAGTAATATTTTCTTGGTAGCTATTGTGAATGGTCTTTAGTCTTTCATTTAACTCTTGGCTTGACTGTTATTAGTATCTAAAAATGCTGCCAATTTCTATAATTGATTTTATATCCTGAGACTATGCAGAATTTACTTATCAATAGCAGCAGGTTCATGGTGAAATCTTTGGGTTTTTCTAAATATAAGATCATATTATCAGGGAAAGGCGATAGTTTGACCTACTCTTTCCCCATTGGTTATCCTTGATATTCTTCTGCCTTATTACCCTGGCTAGACCTTCCAGCACTGTGTTGAATAGAAGTGGTGACAGTGAGCACCCTTATCTTGTTTCAGCTCTTACAGGGACTATTCCAGCTTTTCCCCATTCGGTATGATGTTGGCTGTGGGTTTGTCATTATATATGTCTTTTATAATTCTTAGATATGTTCCTCTTATGATCTCTGCAAGAACGGCAAAACTCTTGAGAAAAGAAATCACAGAGGACAAGAAAAACATTATTCTTGGGGATAGGTAGAATCAATATTGTTAAAATGTCTGTATCACATAAAGCGATTTACAGATTCATCACCCCTAACAAGGTGCCAAAATAATATTTCAAAGATCAAGAAAAAAAATAAATCTATGCTTTGTTTGAAACCAGAAAAGACCCTGAATAGCCAAAGAACTCTTAAACAAAAAGAACAAAACTAGAGTCATCAGATTACCAGACTTCAAACTCTACTAGGAGGCTATAGTAACTAAACAGCATGGTATTGCTAAAAAAAAAAAAAAAGAGACATAAACCAATGGATTAGAACATAAAACTCAGACATAAAACCTCTACCTACAAGCAACTGACCTTTGACAAAGCAGACAACAATGCACACAGGGGGAAACAGTCCGGATTGAATAAATGCTTCTGGAAAGATTGGATAGCCACATGCAGAAGAATGAAACAGGAGCCCTACCGCCAACTATTCACAACAATTAATTCAAGTGGAAAAATAACTTAGAGACTTGAAACCATAAGAATTCTAGAGGAAAATGTAGGAAGAAACTTTCCCAGATATTGGCCTAGGCAAAGACTTTATGAAGAAGTCACCAATGGCAACAAAAAAAATATAAAATAAGATGATTAAACTAAAAAGCTCTGCATAGCTAAGGAAATAACCAACAAAACAAAATGACTGTTATCTTCTGTGTTCTATACCCCAGAGTAAATCAAACATATTAGATGGAAGACTAAAGTGCATATTTAATTAAAGTGATCAGAGAAATTATATTTTCAAGTACTGTATGTATATATGTATATATTTTAATAGCTAGATGATATACCATTTGAAATATGTATGTGATTTCTAGATATGTAAACTTTTTTTTCAGGGAACATCCTTAAATGAATTCACAGTACACACATCTCAATTTCTCATAACATATTCAGTGGTGGAATTACTGATTTATAAGTTACTGGTTTCAAATTTTGATAGATATTACCAAAATGAAGTCTAAACGTGTTATACCAAATTATTGTATTTTGCCTTGTAAAATGTGCTCCTAGGTATAATATGCACTCAGGTTTTGGGACAAAACTTTCAGGAAAATGCCCCTGAAGAAAATGACTGACTCTTGGCTGGGAGACACACATTTGGGGGTGGGCACACACTTCCCTATTAAATGTGCACCACACCACCCTCCCACAGCTGCTCACTCTGTGAAGGCTGCCCCTTCCCTCTCTCCTGGGAGCCTCAGAAAAACGGCCACACAGGTGACCAGAGCAGCAGGAGCTTTTCAAGCTGCTCAGCCTGTGAGAAGCCAGGTAGATCACTGGCTTCTGCGTCCCCATCCTCTGCTCTTTGCACGGCTGGGCCTCAGGCCTCCACCCTTGCTGCACACTCCCTGGTCCACCTGACCAGCCCTGCCGCCACCCCCTCCCTGGATTGCATCCCTCAGTGGGAGATGGTCCCTCGGGCTCCCTCCAAATTCTGTATCTCTAGGACCGGAACCCTATGCACCTGGAGGCCCAGGTGGGAGGGCATAGCAACCTCCTTATTTTTCTCTCAAAAATTCGGGCAAAAAAGTGTGCTGTATCCCTCACAGGCCAGGCTTCCAATAAAAGCAGAAACTTCTTAGACAGGTAATTTAACTATTACTTTAAAAGTAAGTAAGCTAAACTGTTTTCATTCTACCTTGCTCAGCTTATTTCTCTGTTTTTCACCTTTTCTGGGGGTGGTTTCCCTTGCCAAGAATGGGGTCTTTGGTCTCCATTCTTCCTGCACCATTGTAACTGGAGAGAGGCGGCATCTTATAGTCCTGGTTTGCAGTTTCCTCATGATTAGTGATGCTGAGCACTTCTTCACACATGTCTTCTTTTGAGGAATGTTCATTCAGGTCTTTTTCCCACTTAAAGAAACAAATAAACCCACAGCAATTTCTTTTCTTTTTTTTTTTTTTTTTTTTTTTTTTTTTTGTAGTTTTTGGCTGAGGCTGAGATTGAACCTGCCAACCTCCGGCATATGGGGCCAGCACCCTACTCCTTTGAGCCACAGGCGCCACCCCCCACAGCAAATTTTTGAAAGATGATCTGGGCAACAGTGTGGAGGGTGTTGAGTCTTGAGAGCTGAAGTTTATGTATGACTGGGTGAGGAAACAAATATACCAAGATTGTGTGATGAGATATCGATGTGATTTTATCACAAACTCACATCCAAAGTCAACATGAAAAACAATGTGGAGTGAAGTGGAAATAAAGAACATCATGTCAATGTCATAAAAGGGAGCGGGTGGGAAGTGACAAGTCCACTGGTTTGGCATGAGACTGGGAGGGAGTAGGCCGATGTGAGAGGTTTCGCAAGGGCTACAGTCCAGAAGACAACAGTGCATTAGGAATGCAGGGGGTGCAAAAGAGCTAAATAAAAGATGGATATGAGGCTTTTAAAATTAGCTGTTCGAGAGGATACTGTGTATTGCCAGAAACAGACAAATTATTCTGTGACGTTTGTTTTTAAGTTTTCTCTTAGAATTTTTATCACAACTTCCAAAACTTCAGGATTTCAGAAAAACCTTCCTACCATCAAGTCCAGTTACCAGAATAATAAACAAATCCGAACAGTGGACAAATGCATTCTAGGATTAAGAATACTTCCTAAAAATCTGTCGTCAGAGGGCATCTTAAATTGCTTCTAGCATGCCCGTGATGTCCTAAAAGGGAATCAGGTACATTCACAGTAACTTCATGCTAACTAAATTATGAGTCTGTGTAGAGGGAAATCAGCAAATAATTGCAAATTCACTTTGATGGATACAGGGTCAGCATGCAATATATTCAACTTAGTGTGAAATACACAAAGGCACTTTCTTTTTATACACGTAAGTGTGAATAATAACACAGACCTCATCCATCACATTGCATTATTGCTGTTTCATAGTATCCTTGATATAGGGTTAATGCAATACAGGAAGTTTAGTGACCATTCATCAAGTTATATTAGTATTGCTGTTCATCATTATTGTATTACGCTAATATAATATAGTTCTTAATATAACATCACCAAAGTCCATACTGAATAGGAGCATTAATATTTTGAAATTTTCAAGTGTATTTCCACACTGACTGTGAATCTCTTATGTGCCAATATGTAATCAGGGGCTCCAAAATATCTGTTGAGCCTGCAAGAGTGTCTGTGAGGGAACATTATGAATGTGTTATTTGACTTGCTGCAGGCATCCCCATGGAGGCATGTCCCACATAGGCCAGTAAATCTACTTTAAGGGTTAATATTTTCCACTCCAACCTTCATATAAGAAAAAAAAAATTCTACTTTTTAAAAATAGCAAGTTGTGTGTTCATCCTCCTAAGGTCTATTTGATTTTGGTCTCTATTTACCTTGTAAGAAGTTGGACTCCAGTTCCAGAGATAAAATATACAAGTATGAAGTAGTTAATTAGATGCTCAGTTGCCAAGATGTTAGTGCTAACTATTTAAAAGAAACAATCCCAAACACAGTTCAACTATAAAACATGATGAAGAGAGGAATGGCTAAATTAATTCATACCTAATGGGTATAATGCACATATTCTAGGTGAAGGGCACATTTATACCTTTGATCTGAAATGCACAAAATAATGTAACTAATGTGTACCCCTGCAATATTCTGAAATAAAAGAAACATGATGTTAATATTAAGGAGCTTATAATTTTATATCAAAAGAGATGTAAATAACTACCAAAGTAATGGGGCCGGCAATCCATACTACAGGAATTCAAAGAAATTTTCTTGCAGGTGAGAAATGGAAAATTAGGTCTAAAAACCATTTGGGTAGGATAATAGAAGAATAGTTTTGGTAGGCTGAAGCAGGATGAGGAGTTAATACTGATTGTGGAATATTTAGTTTATAGTAAAGAGACCAGCTTGTTTCTATACAGAAATTATAGAGGAATAGAAATTATGGATTTTAGTTTTTGAAATTAATTATGTAGAAATGGGTAAAGCTATTTGAAGATTATTAATATTATATGAAATGAACAAATTATTTTAGGTTGATAAGCATGCTAGTGTCCATACAGGTAGAAGAGTAGCTATAGGAATGAGGAACAGAAGGATAGGTGGTGAGATTGTAGACCAGGCTAAGAAAAGGCAGAGAGATAGAAGTTATTTTGAAGAAAAAGACTCATATGTTGAAGAGTTAGGAGATTGTTCCCAAATCATGTTTTGAACATCCAAATTTATATATGGCAATGATAGTAGAATTTTGAGCAGTTTGCCTATTTCCAGTGAAGCTTATGAAGCACTAACTTAAAAACATTTTCACCAAATAATTTGCTTTAGGCAAGAAAGAAATCAGGATACAGAGAGGAAGTGTGAATTCTCCTCTGACATACTGAGGAAGTCGTACTTCGCTGACCAGAGGAAAACAGATTTATAAGGCAAATATATGCTTGTGAACTTTGATTTTTGAACCTAATGATAACTGTGGCTATAATTTAGGATCAACAAGTAGGAAGAAAATGCAGGAAAAAATTCAGAGAAGACAGTCAAGGACAGTTGCTTCCCACTTATGATTTAGCAATAATATTATTTGCTGATGTGAAATGGAAATCAAATGAAAAGACAAGGCAAATAACACAACAGGCAGCGTTAACATAGACACTTTTTAAACCCAAGATGTAAAGCACAATGCCCAATTCCAATATCATAAAACTGCAAAGCTCCTGTAACAAAAAAAAAATTAAAAATCATCATATTTTATTTTTATCATTTTCAATATTGACCTGACCAGAAAAGAAAGGGGAAAATCATCCTTGTTTATAGCCTCCATTTCTTTGGGTGCAGACGATTTTATTGCGTTTTTGACACTTATTTAGATCAAGACTTTATGAGAAATCTTTTTTTTTTCCCCTTGCATGGTCCACTGGGTAGAACGCCTTTTCTAATGTCAGAAACATGATATATCTAATCAGCTCTGCCTTCTGAAGTAGTAGAAGAATTCCATCTGGTTGAATGCATTTTGGGAGTAGATGGTTTTCTGCAGAGCTGATTCAGGCAGGGCTCTCACAGGATGAGTCAAGTAGCCACAAGAGAAATCCATGTACATCTGTCTGTCCTCTGCACCTCTGTCAGGGAGACATAACCCTGTAAACAATGGACAAAGAAAAGAACTATTTTCTAGCATCTCGTACATGCGTATAAACTATCTATATATACATGTCTAGGTGTGTGTTTTGTGTGTGTATCAAAAATCACAAAACAGAGGTTTCCTGAAGAGCTGGTGAATTTGAACTTTTGCACTATTGAAAGAAGAGTCCACTGCATCTTTAGTGTCATACGTATAGAATCAGCCTGGAGCTGTAACTCCACACCCCAACACGGAGGTTTTTCTTAACATCTCAAATTAATTGAATGTTGATAATCTCCTGACTTTTGAAAATGAGGAGTTTGTGAGGATTTGTGAATCATGCAGTGATTCATAAAGAAATATTTTCATGCGGAAAATACGTTTTTCTAAATGTAACTTGATATAGATTGTGAGTTCATTGCATTGTGCACGTGTGAACTTTTAGGGTCCAGTCTATTTCACTAGGAATATTGTGCATACATTTCTCAAAATGAAACTGGCCTCTTTTTAGTACATTTTAACTAGTTTTATCATCTCTTATATGTTGGATTAATTTTTCTATTCCTATTTTATACCTTGCAACCAATGTTAGAAAATATAGAGTAGTTTTTTATTTAATGATCTCAAAACACATATTCAAAGGCTCAAACACAAAAACTCAAACATACACCAAACTTAATTTCATTCTTGTAAAAATTTATGAAGCATTTATTACAGCCACTATCGTTTATAAAATAAACATTGCATATTTATTTTTGTTTTCCTCTTTGTGTAAGTCTATAAGTATATTAAACTACATTTATTGATTAATATTCCTTCTTTTTGACCCTCCATGTTGTCATGAAAGTTAACAGGTTATAAATTTCTCTCACATTATCTCATTGTGTTAAAAATAAGATGTAGCTTGACCTGATATGTATAGTGAATGCCCATATACATTTTCTTGTAGTAACAGAAAGCAAAAAACAAATATTGTATGTCTCTACTAAGAGGCAAATTCATCAAGGAAAAAAATGAGCCAGTCAAGAGGGATATGGAGAGAGGGAAATAGGGAGACATTTTTTAAAGGGTGCAAAGTTTCTGTTTAGAAAATGAAAAATTCTGGAAATAAATGGGAAGATGGTTCCACAACATTGTGAATATAATCAATCCCAGTGAATTAGCCATTAAAAGTAAGTAAAGTGGAAAATTATAGTCATATATATATATATATATATATATATATATATCACTATCAAATATGCTTAATAATAAAAAAGTTAATGAAAACAATATTTTCAATACTTTCTTTATGATCAATCATTTCTAACACATTTCAGCTAAGTAAATTCGGTCAGTCCAAATTAATTTTTAAGTACATTAATTTACATTGTTATTATTGTGATTGCTTCTTTAAAAAGGACTGGTGACATAAAATTATCTTCCAGTCGCTACAGAAGTAACTCTATCATTAAACAACAGTAATAATAGTTAGAAAAAGTACTATTGCTTTTTAGTAGTTAACAAAGAAAAATAATCTTAATCGTTCCAAAGCGTAGATCCCCAGAATGAGAAGGGAAATAGCTGGGGGGCCTCTAGTTCAGCTACTCGGGAGGCTGAGACAGGTTGCCCTAGATTGCTTGAGCCCAGGAATTTGAGGCTGTGGTCTGCTATACTTGTATATATGAGTAGAGACCGTATTCCAGCTCGGGTTCCTTGTCAAGACACCATTTAAAAAAGCGGGAGGGGGAGAAAGAGGAAGAGGAAGGGAGAAATGGTGCCTCGTGTGACTAATGGTAACTCTGCTCATTAAGGGGTTTGTGTGCCGAAACACGGTTTTGTTGGAACATGGCAAGTGCGAAGCATAAAGAGCTGTAGGTTAGGGGTCTTGCTGAGGTGGAATCACACCGCCCCCTATCGCCCCGAGGAGCCAGTGCAGCCAGCGCACCTGCAGCAGCAGCACTTCTGACCGCCCATCATCTGCCCTGTAGAGAAGAGACAGTGTGCGGCTGGTGAAACCTGTGTCCTCTCTGATCAAATGTAAAAGCTGTGCTGGTTCTCTCTTCTTTGGAATATAATGGCCCTGGGTCCCTGGAAATGTGCCTAAAGAATGGAAATCAAAAGGGCTAAGAGCTCTGTCCACAAAAGGGCCTATGCGTGTGAGCATTTACACATGGGACAATAGTGAACAGAACACATTTGCATCATATTCTCCGGCTCTTTATAGCATGTGCTTAGCAGTGACATTTCAGGAGTATTATAAGAAAGATCCTTGGCTCGGTGCCTATGGCTCAACGGGCTAAGGCGCCAGCCACACCTGAGCTGGCGGGTTCGAATCCAGCCCCTGCCACCTAACAACAATGATGGCTACAACCAAAAAATGGCCGGGCGTTGTGGCGGGCGCCTGTAGTCCCAGCTACTTGGGAGGTGGAGGCAGGAGACTCACTTGAGCCCAGGAATTGGAGGTTGCTGTGAGCTGTGATGCCACAGCACTCTACCCAGGGTGACAGCTTGAGGCTCTGTCTCAAAA